>JAFBJT010110180.1:14051-27678 GCA_016785325.1 Chascanopsetta lugubris | reverse complement strand
TCAGCCCCCCTCCACCCCCCCCCCTCTCTTTCTCTCACCCAACCCTCCGCCATCCCCTCCCTCCCTGCCTGGTCCAAAGCCACAGGGCCAGCAGCAGATCCCCCTGCATGTTCACCTCCCCGGGTGTGGCTTCACGGTGGTTTGCTCCAGTCCACATGTCAGATGGCTTCGCCTTGGGCTGCGCTGCATTCAAGTCATGCAAGGTCTTGTCATGGCCTGGGCCAGAGAGTTAATGGCGGAGGGGTGGGTGGGGGTGGGGGTGGGGGGGTATTACCTCAGATCTCCTTGGCACCGTGGTGCATTGGCAATTGGTCTCACATACCTGAGGTGGGCATGCGCAGACGGGGGGGAGAGCAGCGATGCCGTGATGGGGTGGGTTTGGCAGCGGGAACAGGAAACAGTTTTGCAGTGGCCCCTGAGAAGAAGAGGTAACATGGACATGACGCTGACACGTAACACGATAGGCTGTTAACCTCTATTCCTCCGCCTCAAACGTTAGCCCCATCACGACCTCAACCGTAAATCACTCTGCGATTAATTAGAGTCTCGCCTGCCACTACATGATTCACTCAGCTGTCTCCTCGATTCCACACACGCCTCACCTTTACCTGGAGGTCACGCTGTAGATTGAAGGTGTCGACAGTGTGTAATCATCCCTCTGTGAAACGTGAGTGGTCGCCCAATCCTGATCTCTCACACTTCACTACAAATGACTGTAATTGCAGCTCAATCCCGGGGGGGGGGGCTTCGCAAATCCCCGTCACATGACCCAAGCTCAGGTTCGCGACCTTCATTATGCAAGAAAGTAGCAGCATAGTATTAGAACTCTCTCACACGCTATTATTAGGATGCTCTGTTTTCAGGTAAGTGCTGAAATTGGGGTCCAGATGAGCAGACACATAAACACATGGTGCGTTCGAGGGAAGGAGGAATTCAGGAGACCGCATTCTAGCGGGGGTCATTTTCCAAAAAGGGAGGTCAAGGCATCTGCAAAGGGGGAAAATGTGGAGCATGGAAACACTGAGGTTTCTCTTGGACGTGAACTTGAAGAGCTGCATTTTACAAACATTAATGTTTCCACCGAGGGAGGAAACAACTTCCATTTGGCTCAGTGAGCTCATACCGTTGCTGCATTCTGAGCTGAAAGAAGCGTGACACGGAGAACGTGGCGGCGTGTTGACTACTTCCTCGGGACTTTCTCTATTTTGGTTTTGTGGCTTAAATTGCTGACTTAACAAATAATGACAAACTTCAAAGCACCGCACACTGAGACACGAGAAGGGCACGAACTTGGTATTCTATTGTGCTGAATGTCGGAGGTAACCCAATAGTGGTAGACGCCCTCTTTCTTTTCTCCTTGTTTTTCCAGCAGCTCCGAGCAAATAACAGGGATTTTTGTTGCCCGCTGAACTCGAACCCAAGTTGAGTGAAGACTTAGTGACTATGGAGTCAGACCACATTAGTGAGGAGGGGGGGGGGGGGGGGGGGGGGGGGGGGGGGGGGGGGGGGGAGGGTTGAAGTGAACTCTTCTCTTTGTGGTTGGGTCCAATTACCCCAGCCCCCTCCTGCTCCGTACCCACAGTGATCTGACCCGTGTGGCAGTGACACCCGGTTCCACACATACCAGCGACAGAACAAAACAAGAGGAGGAGGAGGAGGAGGAGGAGGAGGAGGAGGGGGAGGGACTTTCTTCTGAGTGTACATGGGAACATTAAATTAAATACATGGTTGTGTTCGTCTCTTGTGCGCTCGGACAACGGCACTACACAGAGCTCCAGTGTCCACAGAGATATCGTCATACATACACACACACATGGTCGTCACTTCAGATTAGCTTGCACTGCCAAGAATCTTGACCTTTTGAACCCAGGTTCATATTTGGTCACTTATCCTTTGCACCTACTAATCATTTAGATAAGTCATTCCGGCATCCTGTGCTTTGAACCCCATTCAAAGTTCACAATACAACTTCATAGCCAGACCTGACAGAAATCCATTTCATCCACCAGTGTTAAAGACATGAGCAGTGTATAGTCGGGTGTACATTTCCCAGCCCTCACCCCCATCACAGCTCCTCCCTCTATTTGTTTTAAATGTTCCCTGATATTTCACACATGCTCCACTCTGCCAGCTCCACTCTGACAACCTGCAGACAGCTCCTGGATCCATGGATCCCGTCCCACATACACAACTGGCCCAAGATTTTCAGTGACAACACATGAGCCTCCGCCTGCGTCAGCGGCTTTAAACTGTATTTCAGCACTCACGTCAGACAGAGATGTAGCGCACGTAAATCTGAAATCTCCTCGCCGGTTCCACTCATGCACTGTGGTGTCCCTGATCACTGGTTAAATGTGGTGTTCTGCAGGGATCGGTACCAGGACCGCTTTAGTTGTGTGTTTACATCTCTTAAACACATTTTGAAAACTATGAAAGGATCGTTTCTGTGTTGACGACACACAAACATGCAGGTAGCACCTGCAGCTCGCTTGCAGACCGTCACGTCACATGACAACTTGTCCGTAACTGGAGGAAACTCTGGTTTCCGTTGCATTCTATTTGCCTTCCTGCTGAAATAAGTCTGCGGTGAGTTTACATCACACCCCACTAGTCTCACTCTGTGTGTGTTTGGTTCTGGCTGCCTGTTTGTTTAACACTCACCTTGGCTGAGATTGGTCCTGTAACACACACACACACACACACACACACACGCTCAGCTCTGATCGTCTCCTGACCTTCACAGCCACCTTGCCACCTGCCAATATTTCTGTAACTCTCTGTTCTCTCTGCTCTTCTCTTTAATTTCTGCCATCAACCCCCGCCCCCCCCCCCCGACCCCACCCCTCATCCTTTCCCCCGGCGCCTGTTTCTTGACTTTCCCTCTCCCGCCCTGGACTTGTCTGTCAGAGGCTCTCAAATGAAAGCAAAGTTCAAAAGAACGAGGAGGGGGGAGAAAAAGGGGACACTGTATGTATATGCGAGCGCTGGGGTCACGTTCGCTTGTCGCTGTTCAATTCTTAATGGGAGATTAGCGTGTTGCTTCAGTGCTGTGCCGACGAAAGCTGTGCACATAAAGAGCAGAGAAACGAAAACTGTTCTCATAGGAGACCCTGTGAGCGAATGGATGAATAAATAAATGAAGTGGAAGTGTGGGGGGTGAAAGAGTGTGGGAAACAGGGGGAAAGAGAAACAGAGGAAATATGAGGTGGAGTGACTCTATATGCTCTCGCTGTCTGATTCCAAACAAACAAGGAAAAGCAAAGCGGCAGGCATGGAGACATAGTTCCATTCCAGGCCGCCTGTATGTGTGTGTGTGTGTGTGTGCGCGCTTCTCAAATGTCCAGCAGTTCATTGTACTGTGTGTGTGTGCATGTGTGTGCATGAGAGAGAGGGAGGGAGAGAGAGAGAGAGAGAGAGAGAGAGCGAAAGAGCGAGAGAGGTGGTCCCACCCAGTCAGTCATGTGTATGAGCACAGAACACAAGGCAGTTTGTTCCAAACTGATCGTCCCAAAACAAGTAAACACCCTCCCCCCGGGTGCTTCACACACATGACCCAGCTGGCCTGTCACCACCACTTAAACATGACGATTCACCCTCTCCACAGGACATGTGCATGTGTTTTGGATGAGCACATGCCGGCAAGTGTGTTGTCATACACGTACGCGCACACGTGCATCGTGCTGCGCACGCACAAGCCCACGAGCGGCCGGGCGGGCGTGCGATGCGTGCACCGGCGCAACAGATCTATCGATCCATGCACTCGGCGCCGGGGCCGGGGCCGGGGCCGGGGCCGCGCACCCCGAGGCCTCGCCTGCACGGACATGTGTGGGAATGAAAACGGAGATCAATGGCGTGCACTCTGGCACCCCGTGAGGCACAGAGAGTGGTGGTGGCGCCACAGGAAGGAAGTGGGTGTTAAAGGAAAGCAGGAAAATTAAAGGGGCACTGCTCCAATTATGCGCATTGGAATCATCTGACTCTGAGAAGTGTTGCGTAATAGAAATCGACGAGCAGCCAGTTACATTACGGAAGGTGTAGTTAACAGTGTTTTGAAGCTTTGTAGCATGATCTTAGAAGAATTACTTTAAAATCCCTTTTTGATGAAAACATTATTACAGTTACTGGAGGTGGAAGAGAGATGTGGCTCAAACAGCTCATTATAGGCATCCAACAACTGGATCTGCAATGATGTCACAGTTTGATTTTAAAGGTGCAGTGTGTAAGATGTCGGTCATTTTATGTCACTTCTGTATCTATAGAAATAAAATGACAAAAGCATTATGTAGACATTTTTACAAATGTATAATTACCCCAATGCATGATCAGAGTGGACGTACTAAACATCTTCTGAGCTTTAATGACACCTGAAGTCGACCATAGGTTCTCCTGCACGCTCAGAAGGGTGAGGGTGAGGCCATGGATACAACATGCAACTCCGCCAGTAGATGTCACCAGATCTTACACACTGCACCTTTAACTCTGGTAAATTGATGAGGTCAATTGTGTTTTGTGTGTGTTTCACGACTTGTCTCCTCCCTCCAGGACCTCTGCGGCCACCACTCCTGCGACACCCTGGGCATGGCGGACGTGGGCACGATCTGCTCGCCCGAGCGAAGCTGCGCCGTCATCGAGGACGACGGGCTTCACGCTGCCTTCACCGTCGCACATGAAATAGGTAAACGCGAACACACGCGCACGCACACACACACACAGCTGCAGCAGCCAGCACGTTGCTCCTTATCAGCCCGTCTCTGTCCCGCTGATGAACATCTTGCCGGTGCTGTGGGATTTCATGCACCGCGCTCGCTCGCCTCACGTTTGCAATGCGCGCATGCGTGAAAACAGAACACGTGAAAAAAGACTGTACCTTGCTCCAGGTCACCTGCTCGGCCTGTCCCACGACGACTCCAAGTTCTGCGAGGAGCGCTTCGGCGTCAACAGCGACAAGCGGCTCATGTCATCCATCCTCACCTCCATTGACGCCTCCAAGCCCTGGAGCCGGTGCACGTCGGCCACCATCACTGACTTCTTTGACGACGGCAACGGTGAGAAAGACGTGGGGCGTGCAGAAAAGGGAAGGTTTAGAAGGGTTAGAATTTTGATCATACGACCCAGAGCGGTTTACGACCAAATGAAGTCGCGAGCTTTAATTTACAATCCCATTAAGGGCTTAAAGAGATCACTGGCAGTGCAGGCGGAGGCAGGAAATGAAACGGTTGCGTGGCTTTCCCTCTCTGTCAGGTGGTGTCTGTCCTGACAACCATAAAGCAAAGTTGTTGACGTTCCGCTAAGTTGTGCGATCGCTGGCAGCGAAACTCGCGCGGTCGTTTCAGCCTCCACCGCTCTGGCTGCAGCAGAGCGATAAGTCATGCAGGCTCGATGAAGACTTAAACAGATTTTTTTGTTGTTTGCCAAAACTCTTTAAGAACCCCCCCCTTTAAGACCCCCCCCCCCCTCCCTCTCTGTTCCCCCGCCACAGCCGAGTGTCTGCTGGACTCGCCTCGCCAGCCCCTCCTCGGCCCCGAGGAGCTGCCGGGGCAGAGCTACGACGCCGTGCGCCAGTGCCGCCTGGCGTTCGGCCCCGAGTACACGGTGTGCCCCGGCATGGACGTGTGCGCCCGGCTGTGGTGCGCCGTCATCCGCCAGGGGCAGATGGTGTGTCTGACCAAGAAGCTGCCGGCGGTGGAGGGGACGCCCTGCGGGAAGGGACGCATCTGCTTGCAGGGGAAGTGCGTGGACAAGACACGGAAGAAGCACTACTCGGTAAGAGGCGCGAGAGGAAGCGGGGCGACAGGACGACAAATCAAAAATAGACAACTTTTTATAGTTCAAATACTGATATTTCAAGCCTTGTAGTGATTTAGCTGCGGGAGTCAAAGACAAAAGGGAAGTGTAGATGATCTTAAATGTGTTTCCAGGAACTTTAACATAAACAAAGTGGGTTTGTTTTGGGGTAATACTGGTAATACTGATTAGTAATACTGGTTGTGATATTACTAATACTTCAATGTTTACATCTGCATTTATGGATTATAATGCCCCCTAGTGTTCAAATGATCTCAGGGCCAATGCTCACAACACACGGTCATGTTCTTATATCAACCTCTTCGTCATACTATACCTCTTCGCTTGAAGTTACGCGACCAAGATAACCCTCCTCCTCAGCTCTTTTCTCCATTTCCAAGAAAAGCCTCCTCGATCAAAACGCCGGGATAAAGTTACATTTAAATACACAGCAGCACCACACAGCTCCTGGAGAGAGGAGCAGATGGAAACAAAGACATTATCGGTTACTCGTTGTGTGGTCTGCTCTTGTTCAGCCGTTGCTGATCTATAGTGTTTGTTCTCTTGGCCTCACGAGTACAGATCAAAATTGAAAAGACTTCTGGCAGATCGTCCACACCGTGACTTAGTGCAGGAAAGAGAGAAGAAAACTGTTTTCTTAATATTTATTTGTCACGGGTTTTGAGGAATCTGGGCGTCTGCGAGCACCTGGGTCCATCCAGGCTCCCATCTGCTCTGTTTTCTCACAGCACAGTGTGACGACCCAGAGGCGACATTCAAAGGTCTTTTGACTTTTTACATCAACTTGTGCCGTGGAAATGTAAAGCAGTGGGAATCAATGAAGAGAGTCTCTCCAGAGAAGCTGAGGGATTATCAAATCAAGCCAGAATAAGGGCTGAGCGTTTACCTTTCTTGCTCCTCAGACGAAGCACGTGGGCTGAACACGTTGGAGTGACTATCACATGATCCCCTCTCTCTCCAACCACAGAGCCTGCCTCGCTCGTCCTTATCACAAATCTCTCCCGTCCTTCCCTGCGACACGTGGCTCGTCCAGCGAGCATCAAGCTTCCACCATGTCTGATTAGCGCTAATTGTCCCCTTTCATCTCCTCCGTTCGCTTCCCTTTCTCTGATCTCTCCTCCGCTGTCATTCCCCTTATCTCCTCTTTCATCTTCCCCTCTCTTCTCCTTCCATCTCCCAGGTGTCCAACCATGGCAGCTGGAGCTCTTGGGGTCCTTGGGGTGCCTGCTCTAGGACTTGCGGAGGAGGGGTGCAGTTCGCCCAGCGCCTGTGCAACAATCCTCCGCCGCGCAACAACGGCCGCTACTGTACCGGGAAGAGGGCCATCTATCGGTCCTGCAACGTCACGCCGTGCCCGCCATCGAGTGAGTACAGCGGCGTGACAGAAACACGTGAAAGTATCGTTCGCGCGAATGACCATTCATCTTTCTCCAGTTCAGAGTTTCCGTCAGGAGCAGTGCGAGATGCGAAACGGCCTCCAGACAGATCCTAAAGGGGTCAAGACCTTCGTGGAGTGGGTTCCAAAATACGCCGGCGTCCTCCCCAAAGATGTTTGCAAGCTGACGTGCCGAGCCAAAGGGACGGGATACTACGTGGTGTTCTCGCAGAGGGTGTGTGAAGCAGAGGATATGATTCATGGAAAAGCAGGGGGAAAAAAAGGCAAAATGGTTGATGACATGGCTTCTCTGTGCAGGTGGTGGACGGGACAGAGTGTCGTCCACACAGCAGCTCAGTGTGCGTGAAGGGGAAATGTGTGCGGACAGGCTGCGACGGCATCATCGGGTCCAAGCTGCAGTTTGACAAGTGTGGGATATGTGGGGGCGACAGCACTGGGTGTATCCGAGTGGTCGGCAACTTCACCAAGAAGAGGTGAGAGAGTGAAACTGTCCATTTTTTTTTTAGAAGGGTGCCAAGAACAGCAACTGACCCGTCCTGTCCTCCCAAACAGTAAGGGCTACACTGACGTGGTGAAGATCCCCACAGGCTCCACCCACATTAAGGTCCGTCAACACAAAGCGAAGGACCAGACCCGCTACACCGCCTACCTGGCGCTCCGGCGACCCAACGGCGAGTACCTCCTGAACGGAAAGTTCATGATCTCCACCTCGGAGACCATCATCCCGCTCAACGGCACTGTGCTCAACTACAGCGGCTGGAGCCAAAGAGACGAGTGGCTCCACAGCATGGGCCCCGCCGCCCTCCAGGAAGCCCTGGTCATACAGATCCTGGCCACGGACGCCAAGAAGCCGCTGGACGTCCGTTACAGCTTCTACATGCCGCGACGGACCGTCCCGTCGGCTCCGCTCCTCCCAAATTCTAAGGCCACCTCGTCGCAGAGCACCACCACCACCACCACCACCACCGCCGTCTCAACCACGACCGGCACGACGTCGGCTGTCCCGACCACGGCCCCGGGCCCATCGACCCCAACTCCGGGGCCCCAGTGGGTAACGGGTCCCTGGATGAGCTGCTCCAGGACGTGTGACATTGGTTGGCAGAGTCGGACGGTGCAGTGCAAGGACCAGGAAGGGAAACTGTCCAAAGGGTGCGTCCTGGGCGCGCGGCCCTCCGCCTTCAAACACTGTCTGGTGAAGAAATGTTGAGCGAGCTGGAGACAACGGCGAGACAATGAACTCTTCACGGGAAGATGTTGTACTCTGTACTTCTGATCGAGGCTTCAGGTGCCGGTTGTGGGACCAATGAATGGAGCGAGGACTTCAAGACATGGAGCTGTGAATGTTGGTGCTCGGACCTGTTGGACAGACACATTGGCGTGGATGTACACGACTATATGCCAGAGGAATGTGCCGGAGTCGCAGCAGCTCTACAGAATGAACCCTCTCTGTACCATAGCGTTGCCCTGGCATAGCTTAGAACTTGAGTTGCATGTTGTTTCCACATAGACAAATAACAGGTTGTCTTGTGTGTGTGTGTGTGTGTGTTGCCTTGTAACAGCATGTACGTTGTGTGTTGTGTGTGTGTGTGTGTGTGTGTATTTTTGTGTGTGTTGTTTTTATGTGTTCAAATCACTGTTGCTATTTGACAGTCATCCTCCGTCTTCTATTGAATGCGCCTTTGACAAGATTGTTCCCTTTCCCGTGACCACCCATTAAAGTCTGGATAGTGTCTTTTGGGGGATTTTTTTAGTTTCATGAAAAAAACGTGTAACAGGAGGAGTGATGAAAATATGAAATCACTGGATGGTGGGTGATCTGAGGCTGTACTATATCTTAGCTTCTGGCCATTTAGACTACTTCCCTTTCAGTGCTCTTCCTGTAAGTACACAGCTCTTTCGTTGAAGTGATCACGCACAGAGGGGGTGTTCGCATGAATTTGGGGTGAAACAACAGCAGAGCATGTTGGAGAAAAGGGCGCAGTTAAATCTTGCCTGCAGTGAAATCAACAGGGGGCAGCGAGACCATGACACCTCCTTTTTGGAGGATGATGATGAATCAAATTTAGGGTGATGCTTGATTTGTATGAGTGTGTGCATGTGTGTGTGTGTGTGTGTGTGTGTGCGTTCCTCACTCACAGTTCCACTTGTATCAATCATTATGCTGGTGCTGGGAGGTTTATTGTCCTCAAGTTGTTTTGTATTTGTTTTGTTGCTGTTGATATCTGTTTGTTTGTTTGTTTATCTGTTTAGAAAACTATGCTAATATGACAATGTGTGCCCTGGATACTCGCAACAACAGCGAGAGAGACACAGAGGTGGTCATCACTGTCCTGTCGCAATTCAACTCATTTCAGTTTGTTTTTTTATTCCATAGATGCTAACTGTCACTTTAACCCCCGATGGGTGGAGTTTGCCACGACACGACAGTTCATATAGTAATGAATGATACGGACACAGCAGGATGTAACCCGCCACTCCTGAGACCCTTAATTTAAAGGTTCAACTCCAGAACAGTAAAACAACAACAACCTGACCTTCGAAAATACATTTCCTGTATGACAAAGTATTGTTGCCTTGGTGCCTAATATAAAAAACATATATATTTGTAATTGTGTAAAATGTTTTTCCATTGTGGCAAACTTCGCCCATTCACCTCCTATGCAGCCAAAAAAACAACAAACCACTCGCACATCCTGTCTGCCTCACGTATGTACACAATGTCGGCGTCTCCTCACACGACTAGATCTTCCATATATGTGTTGGTATTCCACAATATTTACACAGTTTCTCACACACACGCACGCACACATACACACACACACACACACACACACACACACACCATCGACACAATCCATCAGTGACATTGTTTTTCTAGGAATCTCAAACACACGCACACACGTTCACTCAACTCACTCTGACTCTTCCAGTGGGGGAAACCACCCTCCTCTCGCTGAACGACAGAAACACAGCACTGAATTTGTAATTTATTGTTTGTACAACTGGTGAATAAAACAAGAACAATGAAATGAGTTTTATTTATTATACTAATTTTGTATCAAATTAATATTTAAGTTAGGACTGTGCAGAATTATTCCTTTGTAAGAATATAGTGTTGTTTTTTTCTAGTCATCCACATGAATATATGTACATAAAATATATATATATTTAAATTCTCCTGTCTCTGTGTCATTGATGTCATCTCTGCACTAAATGATCAACATTACGTTTTAAACTATTTGGAGCTTTTGAAAATGTATATAAACTCAGCTAAAGCCACATTAATATCCATAAGTGTATTTAATACTAGCGTATGAAGTTCAATTATATCATCAGACTCACACTAACGCGCACACGCGCACACGCGCACACACACACTGCAAAGCTGAAAATGACAAGAATAGATTAGACTGACTTTCACAGATTTAATGAAAAGAATATTATTTATTGAAATACTAAGGAATCCCACCTTTATATGTGGCTGTTTATGTTTTTAGTTAATCAATACAAATATCAATGTATTTGAATGGGGTGACAATGTAAATACAAATACCAACAGTTGTCAGAGAAATACTCCATTTTCCAATTCCAACCATCTCCATTACTCTACGAACACCGCCTCCTGGTGGAGGCTCGCACTGTTCCTCTGCTTTCCAATAAACGATATTACTGTAAATATCATGCAAAGGCGCCACCTGTCGGTTTGAAGTGTGAAACGTCCTCTCCAGGTTTTAAAAATCATCTGCAGGACATGTCTGCCACCTGTTGTTATATCAAGAGACTACAAGTGTACACTGCTGGTGACCTGTTGCTCTTAAGGTGGACTTCTACGTCTTTCTCCTGGAAGGAGGACTAATTTAATGTTCATGAGCTTGGTGAAAGTGACATCAGTAACATATTAATGGCAACTGTCTTCATTGTCACTGACAGGTTGATTGTTTTGATTTGGAACTTTGTTGTGGTTTCAAGAATGTGGTTTACTGTGCGTAAAAGTGTCCAAACAACCCGTGCGTAAAAGCAGTTTTAAAGCACTAGAGTGTCTTTCATTATTCATGTGCATCCTCTGGTTTTTTGATGATGGGATGTGTGCTTTGCCACTAACTTCTATTGAAACTCCAACGTGAGCTCTTCCTGCCTGGTGGAAAGAGGGAAGAGTCTGAGAGGGCGGGGGCAGCAGCAGGAGGAGAGGGGGCCCCTCGTGCCGTGGTTTGAACGGGGAGGCACCGCTGTGGAACAACCGCTCCACCTTAAGACCTCAGCGGCCCCTCCGTTCCCCCTCTCCCCGGGAGCACAGCCGTGGACCCCGGCCATGCTCGGCGCACCACAGCCTCTCTGGCACGGATGAGGCGCGCACGGCCCCCGGATCCCTGAGCAAGCACGATATGGTTACTGTTCCCTAACCCCGGTGCCATCACCCTTCTCCTGTTGCAAGTGCACCACATCAGCCACTGCTGCCTGTCACCTTAATGTGTGTTGGAGCAGGCTGAAGTTTAATCCACCAATGAGGCTCCCTCTTGCTGTCAAAGTGCCAAAGATGGAGGTTTGGTTCTTATATGGGTCTCACAGATAAATGTAGTGAGAGGAATGATCCATAAATACATATATGAGGAATTATAATGATACATATATCTCTCTCACTTACACACAGTGTTTGTGAGGCGTGTGTGTGTGTGTGTGTGTGTGTGTGTGTGTGTGTGTGTGTAGTCTTGTAACAGACAAGCAGAGTTTGAAGAAAGCACAAGTCTCTGTGCCAAAACCTCTGTATTCTCCCCATGATTGATTATAGCAACGCTCCAGGTCGCTGGTGCGTTTTCATTGCGCACGGGATTTGGCCCCTCTCACATCAAAGGGCCCTCAGGAAAGGGGGTGGTCCCGGGCCAACGGGGCAGATATATAGGGAGGGACCTGCTCTGCTCTCCTTCAGAGTGCAAAGAAGGCAAGAGAAGCAGGGAACAGACGATCCGGGCCAGAGAGAGAGCGAGAGAGAGAGAGAGAGAGAGAGGAGCCCGAACCTCCAACACACAGAGCTGAAAGCCGAGACATCTGCTGGGCTGAGAGGAGACAGACAGAGAGCGAGAGACAGAGAGAGACAGAGAGAGAGAGACAGAGAGAGAGAGACAGAGAGACAGAGAGAGAGAGAGCCTGTGTTGGAATGTACTGCTGAGGTCCAGCTTCTGTTTCCATTCAATGAACGGACTTTATTGCACATAGCTTTAAATGCACTGGATTTGATCCTGTAGGTTTTTACGCGTTTGGACAAATTGTGGAAAACGTTTTAGTGGAAACAAACTTTTGAAAGGATTTACTTGTTTCCTCATAAAGACTTGAATTGTTCCACTTGTTGGATTTCACAGTTTTAATCATGTGGTTTCTACGCGTTTCCATCGGTGTGATTCTGTGCGTCGGCGCTGCGCACTGCGCCTGGGAGGAGAGCACGGTGGTGCCGGTCAGACTAGACCCCGCGGCCCGCTCTGAGAGCGGACCCGAGCAGAGGCGGACTCTTTCCGCGGAGGAGAGGGAGAAGGAGGCGGAGATGAGGGTGTACCGCCTGGACGTATTTGACAACGAGCTCGTCTTGCTGCTAGAACCCGACCAGACCTTCCTGGCGCCGGGCTTTGTCTTCCACATCGTGGGCAGTCCCGAGTCCGAACCGACCCCGGAGCCCAAGACTGGCGCCGAACCGGGCTGCTTCTACTCGGGCACGGTGAACGGGGAGGAGCGGTCCGCCGCTGCTCTCAACCTGTGCCACGGGCTGAGGGGCGGATTCTACTTCCAGGGCGAAGAGTACTTCATCCAGCCCCTCAACTCCAGCAGCTTCCTGGGCACCGAGGAGGATCTCCATGTGATCCGCCGGAGAGGCAGGGCTGCTCTGGCGGAGGAGGGGAGCTCCAAGTGCGGGGTCAACGAGGACGAGGAGCGGGTGCCAAAGAATCTGGAGGAGGAGGCGAAGAGTGGAGACGCAGAGCAGACAGGTGAGGGGGCACGGGCACTTTGACGCATTTTACGCACAGCTGAAATCCTCTGCGCCGATTCAGTGGTCGTTCGGATTATCTGTTAGATGATCAACTTTTTGAAACAAAGTGATTTTTTGATGCGCATGTACACACACACACACACACACACACACACACACACACACACACACACACACACACACGTATTGAGTGCATTTCGTGGGTATGTAGCTTTCACCTAGAGCTGCACGAGAGCCAAAAAGTGCACCGTGCGTAATGGACCCAGTCACCCAACCACCTTTTTTGACAGCGCACTGGAGAGAGGGGGGGAGGGGTGGGGAGGAAGGGAGTGAAAGAGAGGGAGGGGGAGGGGGGGGAAGGGAGGGGAGGGGGGCCCTCTCCTCAGGGGAAAGAGGGGGAGGAGTGACGGAGGAAGGGGAGGGGAGCGGCGGGGACGGGGCCAGTCCGAGCC
>JAFBJT010110179.1:5168-36965 GCA_016785325.1 Chascanopsetta lugubris | reverse complement strand
TAGAGAGGACCCCCTCCTCATGTAAATACATATTAATGGGCTTGTTTTAGGCTAACAAAAAACAATTATAGATTATTGATTATAGATCTATGAACATGTCAGCATGTAATTTTTTTGTAATATTTTTAGAAGTGACAAAAATGCCCCAAATCTTACATACTGCACTTTTAAGTGAAGGATCCCTCTCATATAGCACCCTCTGAGGTTCCTTCACTTTTTGAAGTTGTGTATCTTGGTAGAAATTACTCACCGGAGTTGAGGGTTGAAGTTGTAGTGTGAAGGATTTAGTGACATAAAAGTAAAGTTGCCCACCTCACCCCTCCCTTACGAATATTTCAGAGCATCTATAGGAGCCATACAACACCAAAGGTGTTTTGTTTGTCCATTCTGGGTGATGGTGAAAACATGCTGCTGCAATGTGATGGCCAGAGGACAATTTCACCTATTAAATTGTACGCATTATACCTTTAAGAGCCGAGGACAAAGTAGGTGATACAAATACATTTTATTGTTGATGTGATTGTGATGAGAATGATTCAAAACAAAAAGCTTGAAAATATCTAGTTTGCAAAAAAATGAGGCAGTTTCTTGAATATTTTATTGTGTGCAAAAAACACTGGTAGCCCCTCCTCGTCAGACTCTAGCCTCTCATCAGAATGCAAATTGCCTTTGTTTATTTCTTTCCTTGTACCATCTATGTTTCACTTCCTGCTCGTCAGATTGTCTTTGTTCTCTCTTTGCATTAACAAATCTGTCTGCTGAATTTTACGTTTTCCTTTTATTCATCTCCACATGTTTTTTGCAAGTAAACGTTTTGCTTTTTTTGCATTTACTCTCATTGTTTACTGATTCACTATGAATTGAACCGGAGTTTGTGCTTCTGACCATCTCATGGGAATAGGTAGTTGTTCTAAAGATAACTGGCCCATTAAAGGGGCAGTACCAAGTGGATTCAGTCTGAAAAAGATATGTGCACCTCAGCATATACAGCAAGTTCAAGACTTTGCAGTGCCAGTATCTGGACTTTTGACCCGCACTCAAACTAACAAGTGGGATAATCAAATGAATCCCAGATAGCTTGCACAGTGATAAAGTACTTATAATATAATTTCTACAACATGGAAATGATGCATTTACTCACACAGTACACTTTCATCTCTTCAAATGAACTCAGTCCTTCTCCTCTTGTCGTTTTCCCAGCTGACACCTGAAGTCCTGCTTTCTACTTCCCCATGGCAGCTTTCTGTTTGGCATTATGTTTCTGTGCAATGCCGTACGGCACGTGGGCGGCGATGGTGCCCATCTCCGCCGCCCCCTCCACGTGAAACATCTGGTCATCGAAATAGATGTGAGGTCTGATCTTCTCCAACATGGGTCCCTTCGGCGCCCCCGCCAGGAACAGGGCCTCGTCTATCTCCAAGCCCCAGGCCCGGAGCGTCTTCAGCGCCCGGATCCCGGAGCTGGCAGCGCTGCGAGCCGTCACCAGGTAGGTGCGGATGGGACAGTTCATGCGTTGGCCTTTGGCATAGAACTTCTTCTGTAGCTTCCCCAGTGCCTCCAGGAAACCTTTCAGCGGACCCTGCGACAAAGGAAAACATCACGATGGTGAAAAAGCAGTGGTGACGCTGTCTGTTTTCTTGACCTGTTTGTATCATTCATCAGACATCATCACTTTAATTTTTTTTTATTCGCCGATGTAAAGCCTGCAGAGGCTGCAGCTAATTTACTAAACTGCAGATTGTCAGTTGACACGGTCCCACTCCCAATGACTTTTTCAACTATGTATCACATCAATTTGAATCCACATTGTTCGATGCTATGTAGTCCAGTGAAAACCACACACGTGATCCAGCAGCGTGTCCTCGTTCTCCCTCTCATGCTCGAAGAACTTGTCCAGCCCGTGGGCCTTGAAGATGCGCTCCGACTCATCGGAGAAGAGGACGGCATCTCCGTCGAAAGCCACCCTGAGCTGGGACTCGGAGACCTCGGTCTGCTTCTCTGGCATGAACATGGTGGCTGCTGCGATTCCTGCACACAAACACGCACAGGTACGTGTCACAGTGGGATGGCGGGAAACATCACCCGAGTTTTGTCTTCATGTTTGACTCTACTCTCACATGGCGTCGATTTGGTTTTCTTCACGTAAACCCATTCACAGATCACTCTACAGTTGTGATGTCAATAGAAATTTTGCAGTTGTAATTTGTAAATATTGTAATGTCACGTCATCTTCAACCGCTTACCCAGTAATCTCGGTCACGGGGTACTGTATTTTCAGCCAGTGCACGTAGGGCCAGTCGGGGTATCAGTGTCAGGGCCAGTGGGGTCCAAGTGGGATTCAAACCAGTGACCTTCACCCCCATAGGTGACTGCTATAACCACTGAATCACCGCCACCCGTAGTGGAAATAATGTGCTCTTGGATTTTCAAACTGTAGTCATTTATGTTAATTCAAGATTTGGTTTGTGACTCTGAATAGATGGAAATAGTTTGCCCTCTGGTCCAGCAGATGGCGCCCTTGATATTTAGAATCAGCTGAGAGGAGTGCAGCTTCACACGAGGGCCTGAGGAACCAAAATGTGACAAACTCCCCTTTTAGTTTTAATGGTAACTGAATGCTACCATACATTCTCCTATATGCTTGGGATATTTGACATCTTTTTTTTCAACACATTATACCTTTAAACTACAGCTGAGTTTATTTGCAGCACTAGCCATTAAAATTATATTATGGGGGAGTTCAATGACCGTCTTGTAAATTCCACTCGTCCCTTTTTGTAAGATAGATGACTAATTGTGAGCAAAGTAGCACAGATACAAATAGTGGAGCACCTGAGAAACAGTGTACAGAGCCAGTTCTCTCACTATTAGAATGAGTCTCACAATTAGAATGAGGCTTATGAGCACATTCCTTCCCCAAGGACCAGTCCCCGGCTAATTTGAGTCCCCACCCCCCCAAGAGTCATCAATCATTGCCTGGATAATCCGCACAAACGTCAAAAAAATCAACATAAAACACTGTAGAGAGTGAAAACTAGGCCATTGTTATTCTTTGCTCATATTTCTGGGCTGCAAATGTCCTGGAAAGCCACTGTGTTGTTTTTGCCTGACTATGCAGAAAAACAAACAAGGAATAATTGAATAACCCGAGTGTGAGTTCGTGCCTCAGATCCTCGTCGGCTCAGAGTCGAGGGAGGAGAAACTTTGAATTCATTCAAGTAGAGTGAAATCTGCCTCCTCCTACCTTTAATCTCTTGTGGTAAATGGACCAAAGGTTCTCTCTCTGATGTCATTACTGCCTCAGTGCCATTAAATAAAGAAACACTTGTAAAGGCCTTGAACAGCCAGCACACAAAGTATTAATAAATAGCTTTACAACGAATTAGATGGACCTCTCAAGTAAAATGTCAAGGACACCTCCTTTGCTTGTGTGTGTGTGTGTGTGTGTGTGTGTGTGTGTGTGTGTAGATGGGGGGGGGGGGGGGGGGTGTGGGGGTTCGTGGGGCCCCGGGCGTCCCAGGGCTGCAGCATTAGAAACATTAAGCCTGCAGGTCACATGAAAAGTCACCTTGGTGAGAGGTATGTAGTCACACTGTGATTAGTCAGCAGTGCAGTTTTCCCCTCAGGACTCCACAGGCTCATAGTGGGAGCTAGGAGGCGTATTATGTGACAGTGCAGTTTTTTTTCATTGTTTTCTTTTTATCATCAGACACTGAAAATGTGTCTGATATGAGTCCACATATCAACTACAATGACAACATCCTCAGATTTGGACTTTAATTCCCTCATTATATCGTTGAAAATAATAGGAGTGCCATTCCCATTGTAAACGTGTATGTATGTTTGCTCTCTTGTCCTGTGTTGATGCTCTGCAGCTACTTTATCCATTGTTATTTTTTATTAATTATCCCATATTATTTTATTAATTATCCCTTATTATTTTATTAATTAACCCTTATTATTTTATTGATTATCTCTTATTATTTTCGAATCCTCCCTGAATTATTCTTCAGTTTACGGTCACTTAGTGATTGTGTTCAAGTCATTTCAAAAATCTTTGGTGCCTAGTGAAGTAAGAATTGTGTTCATCCTACCGGGTTTTCTGATATGGAGATATAGCATATAGTAAATGTTCTTATACACGTTTTGCTTGATTATTGTTCACGTGGTTTGTGTACAAGCTTTAGTGATTTATCAAGTTTGATTTTTGAACACATCACCTGTTGGCTATCACAGATGTCTCTTAAGAATACAGTGACGTTGCACGCTACAGCCAAATATCCTTTGTCTCACGTTTTCCTAGCTATTGTTGCCTTGAGTCATTTGTTTTTTCTCGGCTACCGTCAAACCATCCTGTTAACCTGCTGGTCTCTGTGCAGAGGACTTGTTTGTATAAGAGGCTCACGCTTACTGGCATTTGGTTGATAATTCACTCAGAAAACATCACAATATTTTCTACATGTATAATTTCTGCCCACAGACGTGGGAATGATTTCACCCAAAGTTCACACCCTGAAACTTTATAGGTGCAATGTGTAAGATTTGGGTCACTTTTGTCACTTCTATTACAAGACAATTACATACTGACACTTTCATCAATTTATAATCACCTAAATGTTTTATTTTTTTCCATTACCTTTCAATGAGCGCATTATTGTGGTTTTACATAAAAGGGCGTCCTCTCTATGGAGGCCGCCATGTTTTTATCGTAGTAAAAGTGGACAAATTAAACATCTCTTGAGTTTGAATGACAACTGAAGTCTACCATAGGTTCTCCTGTATACTCAGAGGGGTGAGGTGAGGGATACATTATGATTGTATGTCATCAAGTATCACACACTGTACCTTTAAGCAACTTCGAAAATTAGACCAAAGTTGAAGTCATTGGAGAGCAACAAAACAGATGAATTCTTCATTTCCACACTAGAATATTGTACATTACGTCACACCCATCAACCTGTGTGCTGAGATGCAAAACTGAAAAAAATACATCAAAGTTAACATTGTGTGACAAAGTATACAACTCTAACTATAATTGTTAAAGTTCTAACTGTACATTTAAATTCCTGAGCATAGCTGTGTGAAAATGAATTAAAATCATTCTTTCTTCTATTCGTACTCCTTTACACTGTATGTGTCAAACAGAGATGAAACTGCAGCTGTGTTTGGATTTCAGTGTGTGTGTGGAAATATTTTCATCCCTCAATCCAATCTGTTAATTATAATAATATTAATCCAGTGTGAAATCTGCTGCACTGAACAAATATAAACCTCCTGAAACACTTGAGGGCTACAAATTTCTCATCAGCGGAGCGTATCATTCTGCTCCTCTGTTTCTGTGGCAAAGAGCAGCTCTGTGTGTTTCGATATACTCCTCAATATTCAGCGCCTGAGACGCCGCTGCCTCCTGCTCCTTCTCTCAGTATACATCCTAATCCACAGTGCTGCTCATGGGAATCCATCAGGCAAATACAAAGAGAGGAGGAATTAATATGCTGATTTATGGTAATGTCACAGAGGCCTCGGAGAAGATGTCAGTCAGTGGTACGTGCCAACAGGAGCGGGAGCATTCGGTGTATTTAGTCAGCTCCGAGACACTGGCACATCTTAGAATGTGAGTGAGAATGTCGCTACATTTCCATTTCAATTGAAGTTCAAAGGCAGAACTGGATTTAAAAAAAATGTTTTATTCCATGTCCACTCATCTGAAATCAGATGACAAACCTGCTCGTCAACTACTGCACCTGCAGGTAAAGTTACGCAGACAATAAAAACTCTCAAAGACACTGAGGAAATGCACAGGAACACTAATCAAATACGAGAACATTTACCCGTGTTTCTAGTCCAGGGCTGTCAAACTCATTTTAGTTCAGGGGATCTGAAGTTGGCCTGACCAGTAAAAGCATAGTATATTAAAGCACCGACAACTCCAAAGTCCTTTTCCCTTTGTTTTAGTGCAACAAACACCAGAACTTTCTGAAAACCGTGTTTCAAATTCACATTATGAACAACCTGAAATGTCGTATGTCATCAATATTAGTCCTCAGTTTATCATCTAAACTAGAAATTTTTTTAATTGCAGCTCCAGCTTTGCATACTTGACCGAGTATGCAACTCCCAGTGGACAAATCTGAAATGGCATAAATTTTTGTATGGAAAAATTGCAGTTAAAGGTGCGGTGTGTACGATTTCAGTCATTTTTGTCACTTCTAAAAATATTACAAAACAATCACATACAGACATTTGGATTAATTGATTATCACCTAGATGTTTCATTTCATTCCCTTACCCTTAAATGAGCCCCTTAATATATAGCTACATGAGGAGGGGGTCCTTTCTACGGGGGCCGCCATGTTTCTACAGTAGCCCAGAGTGGACGTACCATACATCTTTTGAGTTTCAATGACAAATGAGGGCTTCCATAAGGTTCTCCTGCAGGCATGGAAGAGTGAGGGGGAAGCGATTGATACAGTACGCTGCTTCACCACTAGATGCCACCAAATCTTACACACTGCACCATTAATGTTTTCTATGTAATTTTTTCACTTTTTTTGAAGCCTCTGTCGGGCAGGTTTTGGACCGCGGGCCGTATTTTTGACACAGCTGTTCAGGGCAATTGTGTTTGATGCCAATCATTACAACTGTTGTAACTGTCTCGACAAGAATGTTTGTATTTTAAAGGGTTCTGCCAACTGTTCATTATACCATCTCTTCTATCTCGAATTATTTATTACACAACCTAACCAAAATATATTTCTTAATTAACTTTATCAATTAGTGCAACAAAAACCTAAACTGGATCTGGATCTGTGTTTCCGATTGGAGAGTGATTAAACGGGATTCTTCTCCTACATTTTTATGAGACCACAAATAACATAAGCAGAATCTATTCAGGACCATCAATAACCACATTTCCCATGTCTCATTTAGATGTCATAAAACTGTAAATACTTGGATAAACAAGACACCTCAACTTTACTAGTTGATTTTTTAAAATTGACTGAACTCTACATGCACTGAAATTTAGACCAATATTCTGGCAAACTCCTGCAGAACAATTTTGAAAAAGGATCAAGTGACATATTACATGTTAACATTGAGTTTTGCATTTGAACTCACCGTTGTTCATTCCGGAGCCAAGAAATATACAGTATATTCCGCAAAATGAGAAATAATCAGCTCTGTGGAGTACGTACGTACCTTCAGATAGAGCCTCCCTGACCTTGTCAGCATCAGCCGACAGGTACAGGTTGGTGTGCCAGGCCTTCAGGTAGCCAATAGGACTGGTGCCTCCCGTCATGCAAAACCTCTCTATGAACAAGTCTGAGGAGAGAGAAACAACCTTTAGCGTGGATTTTACTCTCAGTCCCTCATTCTCTCTCAAACAATAACAATGCATTTGTGTTTATGTTCTTGTCCACCCACATCATAAGCTTTTAAAGGTGCAGTGTGTACAATTTCATATTATTTCATATTACATTACTGACAGTTTCATGAATTCATAATCATAGTCACCAAAATATATATATTTTTTCCTTTACCCTAACATTAGTCCATTACATTTACATAATGGGGCCACCATGTTTTTACTGTAGTCCAACGTGGACTTTAATGACAAGAGCTTTAATGGCAATTAAAGTCTACCATAGTTTCTCCTGCGTGTCCAGAAGGGTGAGGGTGAGGTGATGGATACGACATACAACTTCACCTCTAGATGTCACCAAATCTGACACACTGCACCTTTAAAATCCTCATTTCTGCTGCAGACTGGGTTTTTTATCGTGTTCCAGTTCAGGAGGTGATGGAGTGGGGTGCAAGGGCAGCGTGGTAGGATAATTTTACACGCACTGTAAAGGTGGTCTGTGTCCAAAGAGGGGGTGGCAAGAGGGCGAGTGCGAGGCAGAAGGAATTTAGACTGGTTGGAAAGTGTCTGTTTGCGTTTTGGCAGCGGGAGCCTGGTGACTCTGTCCAAAGAGCAGCAGAGAGCGAGGCCACTTGAAGAGAGAGGAGTCAATATCAGATGACCGGATCATGTGGATCATTTCAGTCTGCTCACTTGAAATGAGATCTTTTGATGATGAGGGGAAGAGAAGGTGGAGCCAGTGGTCATTACTAAGGAGGGAGTGGAGATAAAGAATATGGCTGTGAATGAGATGGTGAGAATGATTCGGAGTTCAGTTAAAGGTTATGATGGAGAAAACGGACACCTGTCATAGATGAAGATATAATTGGCTTGGATTTATGTTTTGTCATTCAAAGCAATCTAGAGTGTGTACCCAGAAGGTCAGAAGGTCTAATTGCTGAGCTGATGATAGAGAGGGTTTATGCTCGGGTGAATCATTGTTCTCAATGTTCAAAAAGAAACTGCCCAGCTATGGTGTTTATTGAACAGTTAATACTAAAGGAAACTCAAGAAACCAAGAGGAGGGAACATATTGTGCGTGAGAGATGTATTCATTCAGAAGAAATTGAAATATTCTGACTTTTACGCTGAAACGGATGAATCGTGTGGTGCAACTGTTGAAGCGGTCGTGTTGTTTTCTTTTATTTGTGAGCCCAGCTGGGCGGAGTTTGTCGCAAATGAAGCTCAGGGTTTCCCAAAACATCCCGACGTTCTGCACCCACAAGCGCGTCTGTGAAGCCGGGAACAGTAACATCCCACGAGTGGGAGGCTCCGTCCAACGCCCAGACTGACGGTGTGCAGCGATACTTTCGAGCCAAAGTAGCCATCACTGCCAGAGCTGACATATGATGTCACTGGAGTTTCGGTACTACCCTTCGATGACAGCCCCGCCCACAATAAGGTAGTACTCAGTTGTTTTGGAAATGTAACTAGTATCGAGCCCAACCGAGGCAAGACAATGGATCAGTCAGCGGCCTATGGTAGCTTTCATTATTAAAACTCACAAGGTGTTTGGTGGTTGATAAAATAAGAAACAAAATGAAAAATAAAAATAAATGAATAGGTAAAACTAAATACATTTTTTGGCTGATTGCTTGGAAACACTGCAGGTCAGGGGTAGTGTCAGTGCAAGTCTAAAAATGGACATGGACATGAGTCAGTGCCCCGTACAGACGGATGTGACTGCAGTGGTGAAGAATTTGCAAAAATTGAGAGGAAAAAAACAAATTCAGACAAACAAAAACAGAGAGGGTACAATATAAACAGGCAGCTGTACGATAAAGATCAAAATGAACAAGATGGACAGTGTTGGGTTAAGCTCCCTGAGTGATCGCTCCCTCATTCAAAGAGCCATTTGATTTCCTAAACAGTTTATTTAGCTTTGTAGTCGGGCCTTCGTGGGTTTTGAACCCTGCATGTCGCTGAACTACACCTCATCAGTGGAGCGTGGGAGTCACTCGAGGGAAAATGTCTTCCCGCTTGATGTCTTTGTGTTTCTTTCTCGCCTGCAAAAATGTTTTCATATCATTTGTATTCATTATTTGCTTCCTCTAAGATCTGAGGCAGGAAGTGAACTGGACCGTGGCACGACTACTGTGACATCCACACATGTGAAGCTCCTCTGCTCAGTTTATTACTTTCAAAACATCGTATTTGTGCATTGTGGTTAGCTGTTGGCTGTGGAGGTTAGAGGATTTGTCATCAGACCAGAAGGTCGGGGGTTCGATTTCCGCTGCCCCCAATTCCGTATGCTGAAGTGTCCCATATACTCATAGATACAAAGTGCTGCAAATAGAAGCAAAACAATGTCGCAGGAGAACAAAGCAATAGAACAAGAACAGGGCGAGTTCAAAAGTGAAGAAGTGCAAGTTAAAGGTGCAGTTTGTAAGATTTTGGTCATTTTTGTTACTTCTAAAAATCTTACAAAACAATTACATACTGACATTTTCATGAATTTAGAATCAACCAAATGTTTTAGTCTTGTTCCATTACCCTTAAATGAGACTGTTCATTTATATTTACACAAGGAGCGGGTCCTCTCTATGGGGGCCGCCATGTTTTTACAGTAACACAGGGTGGACATACTAACATCTTTTGAGCTCTAATGGCAGCTGAAGTCGACCATAGCTTCTCTTGCATGTTCAGAAGGGTGAGGGTGAGGTGATGGATACAACATGCAACTTCACCTCTAGCTGTCTCCAAACCCTTCACGCTGCACCTGTAAGGTGAAAATTGGGAGTCCGAAGGAGACTCTCGAAAGAGCTGTCATCAAGAGCGGTAGAGAGGAGCGCCCTCTCAGATAGTGTGTGGTGACCCATTCAAAGAGTAGGGAACCAAACTTGGAACAGTACAAGTGGTATTGCCTCGTTCATGGGGGTGTCAGAGAGAAACGATGTTTCTAAGGGGAGAGCAACAGCCGGGGTTAACATATAAAGCTTACATCGCCTTCAAATAGCTGCGTCAATTCTCAGTCGTGGTTTGAGGAAGCGTTAACGACCTAAATTTCGTTAACGAGCGGCCATGGGTATCCAGTGGAGGCTGCCATGTGAGCGTGCCTGTGCCCGTGTGCTTGACCAGGGGTTCCCAACCTATTCAGCCTGCGACCCCCCCATAATTACGGTGCCAGAAATTGGTGACCCTCCCACGGTAAAAAGAATATACTTTTCAGCCATAGAGAAGCTTTAAATTACGTCTGTTCTGATCTGGCGCTAGATAGAATATTAAAGGTGCAGTGTGTATGATTCTGTAACATCCAGAGGTGAGGTTCCATGTTGTGTGCATCACCCCTCGTCTTTTTGAGAATGCTGGAGAACCTATGGACTTCAGCTGTCATTGAAACTCAAAAGTTGTTTAGTATGTCCACTCTGGGCTACTGTAAAAACATGGCGCCCCCCTTATAGACACCCCGCTCTTCATGTAAATATACATTCATGGGCTCTAATAAGGGTAATGGAAACAAAAATACATTCAGGTGATTATGACAATGTTAGTATGCAGTTGTTTCGTAATATGTTTCTACCAATAGAAATGTAAAAGAATGACCAAAATCATACACGCTACAGCTTTAAATTGAATAGCATTAACTTGATCTTCAAGAGGATTCTATCAATCATCTCGCAACCCCTCCTCGGTGTCCCGACCCTACTTTGGGAACGTGTGAACCAGTGATCCTCACTATTTTATTCACAGGAGCCACATTGGCAGAGCAAAGTCAAGGGGAGAGCCACTTTTACGATGATATGCCAAGTCACCCACACAGATGATTTTCTCTTTCTGAGTTCGCTGCCAGGCGGATAACTTTAGGAATGGTGCTCCAAGTTTCCTCGTTTGGTGGTGTAAAAGGTGTAAAACGTAGTTTACTATATTAAATTGTCCTTTTGGATTGAGGACGAAGCACATCATTTGTTACCACACACTTTTCTTTATGATAATATACAAACAAAACTGCAAATTTGTAAAGAGTCTTGACATGATGTGCAGACTAAGTATAGATGCTACATTGATTGCCACAGACTCAATACAGAAAGAGGCAGATCACGTGTCCATGGAATTCTCATTCTCTCTCTCTGTCTCTCTCTCTCTGTCTGCCTGTCTCTCTCTCCTTCCCTCCCTCCCCCTCTCTGTTTCTCTCTCTGCCTCTCTCTCTGTCTCTCTCTCCCGTGTTGACACCGTGCCTTAATGCACAGCATGTGGAGCGCGCCGCTCACAGCAGCAGTGCGTGGCGCAGCACAGCCTCGTTGGAGAGTAACGAATACCGTTCGAACACAGCACAGTATTGTTTCGAGTACTTAAGTATCGGAGTACTTAATAAGTACCGGCATACCGTACATCCTAAATGCATATGCTAAATGCACTCTGGACGGTTGCATGCGAGCCGCCAATTAGTGCTTGACATGCCACGCAATGAGTAACCGTGCTCGAGACCATCTGCAGTGGTTCTACCACAAAAGCCAGGAGAGCATGAGCAAAGCAAGTAATCACGACGGGAAATTCCAAGTTACTGGCATCTGACCAGACTTTTGTTATGTTGTAGCCCTGACTTTTGTTATGTTGTAAAGCATAAAGTGGCAAGACTGAGAGACGGATGCAGTATAGTTTGTCATCATCGTGACAGCGTGGTTTCTTTCAACAGAGGTGTGAGCGAGGAACAGAAAACCTGGTGAGTAGTCGATGTAGTGAAGCGTATGTTTGTTTGAAATTGTTTGCTCAGTCTGGCCCTGGTGGCATCCAGGTGTTTAATGTTATGAATGCTTATGTCATGGGGTCATGTCATGGCTCCACTCATGACGTCCATAGAGAACGATAATGTCAGCACATGAAATCTCAATTTACCCCACATGGTGAACTTTACGGCACCTGTCAATCATCTCAGCACTCGGGTCCGATGATTATTTTTCGTGCCGACGGGACGGATCAAATTTCCTCCGCTCTCCTTTGTTTGTCATTGACTGCTATGTGTGAGTTGCATTGCTGTGAAAGAAACCCAATACTCCAACCTGATGCTGTTTTAAATAGAGTGAGCAGTTGACAAACACTTCGATATGGTTTTCACGCCGCGCTGATAAATGCGAAAACCCGATCGAGAATGTCAACGTCTCCGTGGCTTCTCATAGCCGTGTCCCCGGGGAAGACCGGGATGTGCAACCAGCTCTTGACATCAGAGAAACCATGTTTACCTTATACCCAGAGGCAAAGTGTCACAGGTCAGGCGAGTGTTGAATACAGCGGTGTCCCTCATGCAGAGAGCCACCAGTGAGATCTAACGCTGAGGCATCTCCGACCTGTTTTTGTTTTGGGCCAGTAGGATTATTCTGGCCTCCCAAAGGACGTTATCTCTGCGCTCACAGCTCCGAGGAAGCGGAAGTGGTCTGTGAAGGGAGACTCAACCACTGCAAAGGGTCTGAGATTTCCCTGGGAAGGTCCGAACAGTCAGCTATTCATCCACTTTCTCGCTGTGCCTCAGCTGAGCTCACAATTCCGGCCGTTCTGAATCACCTCATTAAGTCGGTTTTGCGACAGTGTTTGAACGAAAGAGATGAACGTTTCATGGTTAGAAAACAATCAGCTTTGTCATATATGATTGTTGGTGGGCTGGGACCTTGTGAACAGAAAAATCTCTGTTCACAGGGAAGAAAATACAGGGATTGTTGTATGTACGCAGAATGAGCACTGCACTACAGAATTACAGTGATGATGATGGATGGCTGACATTTTCTTTCCCCATCGTTCATCAAGTTGGGTCATAAAGTAATTTTACGCCCAGTTTGTGTGATGGAGCAGTAATGAGCTTGTCACAGTGAAGATGGACTATACTATGAGGTGACGTGGGTTATTCCTCCACAGGGAACTATTTATAGGCTGCATTGTCTTTCATGACAAGGCCACAAGAGGCCACTGAAACCATAAGTGTCACATTCCTCATATCGTGGCCAGTGTTTTTATTGCTGAGGTCACTGTCCTGAAAGAGATTCGAGAGGATACTTATTGCCTCCGTGTTGGGACACTGTGACTCGCCTGCAAGACTTACTGTGATGGTTGATGGTGTTGATGAGTCGTATTCCCACATGTGCATGGTTGTACGTCACCAACACAATGTCAAACAGTTCTTCACTTAGTGGATACAGCTCTCGTAGCCGAACATTGACCGTCTCCAAAGCCTGTCGGAAGACAAAAATCAAAACCATCAGTCAGAACAGACACCATTGATGTCTATTTGTGTCTTTTTAATCTTTTAAAGTTGATTTTTTCCCCCAGATGATGGCAGTGTGATGCCCTAGCATTATCTTAAAGGTGCATTGTGTAAGGTTTAGGTTATTTTTGTCACCTCATGAAATTACATACTGACACTTGACAATTACCTAAATGTTTTATTTTTTCCATTACCCTAAAATGAACCCATTAGTGTATATTCACATTGGGGGAGGGGGGGGAGTCCGCTCTACGGGGGCCGCCATGTTTTTCCAGTAGCCCAGAGTGGACATACTGAACATCATTTGAGATTTAATGACAGCTGAAGTCGACCATAGGTTCTCCTGCATGCTCTGAAGGGTGAGGGTGAGGTGATGGATACGTCATGCAACTTCACCAAATCTTAGGCACTGCACCTTTAAGGTTGCTAGTTAGCTTTCATATTGAAACAACTGTGGGGTATAGTTCAGAAACGGAGTCTGCTAAACCAACGATGAACAGATAAAAGGATTGTTTCCTCTAAGAGTGTAAAATGTATTTAAAGCCTGTGTGAGGCACCTGTTACAAGCTCTGCGCCTCCCTTGCATTTACATGCACTTGCTTGCGCTGGAGCTGCCATTGCCACAGTGTTTGGTGGCGTCGGAGCACAGGCAGCTGTTGCCGGCTAACAGTTCGGCTTTAATATATTGATTGTTTTCTACTTTTCTATTGTCAATGGTGATTCATGCGCAAGTGAGCCCTCAAATCCTGACTGCAAGTCACTGCATAATCACAGCAACACCTGTTGCTGTGATTATGCAGTTCGTTGCCTATTGGTTTTGTTGTTGTCGTGACAATTACTTTGACAAATGCGAACGCAGGTCCAGGGGCAAAGGGCTCGTTCTCATGCTCGATCTGGTATCTCAGATACTCCTCCACTCCATCCTGTTCAAACACCTTCTGCTCACGCTCGGTCCGAAACAGGACGCGAGAGGAGACGGCGATGGTCACTGCGTTCTCCGGCTTTGGCTGAAGGAAATATAAACAGACATGACAGGTTATGACGAAGACAGATAACGAAAAAAGGGTAAATGGGAAGTTAAGAGATGAGAGGAGAACGCATTGGAGAGGACGAGTGACAGGTGATGGGTCTATATTTAACCTCTGGTGACCATCAGAGGGAACTGCTGTTAATTATTTTACAACTACTACCATTAAAACTTTATCTAAATGCAGCTAAAAGATTCATTAGAAGGCCTCACCACACGTGCCAGGTCACATACGTCACGCATTGCCGTGCCTGTTATGCGTGGTAACGCCAGTCCACTATCACTGTGTGAATAGAGGTCTGTTATTAGAAGAATGCTGTTATTGAGATAAGAAGGCGATACGTTTGGCCACGTGGTCAGTCCACTCAATATCTCCTGTTTTCATTGGTGTGAAATAATGAGCAAATACATCTTTTCTGTGCGCATTTGTGTAACTTTAAGCATATTTTGTTATGGTTAAAGTGACTGTTAAAAGCTAAGAACCATCCACGTTGTGTGTTGTTATGTTGTTATCATTCTGATCGTTTCCGAATGATTTCCATTGTAATGCTGTAATATAGAAACATCTGAATGGATCACCTGGAGTTGATCGAGAACAATGGTACAATAATAGTAATGCACGTTCACCACATGCAAAGTGTGCCCGCGTACCCAACAGAGACAGGCATCTGCACATGGGTGTTTGTGTCCGTGCCACAGTGACCGTGCGCTGGTAAATAGGCCACAGGCAGACAGGAGCACTGAGCCATTGCCCCACTCTGCAGCCAGTTCAGCCACAACTATGCTGCCCGCTGACATGTCACCTACTTACCTGTAAGGTCTTACATGCACAGTAACACACTCACAAAGTCACACATTAAGTCGCACACAATCGTGGCCAGTGTCAGGATAATAATCCTGACCCACATCCGAGTCAGATTAAAAATGGAATATTATGACTCAGCTGTTCCGTTGTTTTGGAGCCAACTGATTGTCAGTGCCGACGAACTGAAATACGTCAAACAGAGAGGTGGCACTGACGTTCAAATTGTTGAATTACGAAGACAGCGAGTATACGTCCCCAGGATGTATGTGGAGGTTGAAATTTGTCGCAACAAAACCAAACGCTCGGGATCGTCAAATAGGATGAAGTGGTGGAGTTACATGTTGCTATCTGAAAAGCCCTCATCGTCGGGGAAAACCATGTCAACCTACAGTTGTCATGAATATCTTAATTAATTACTACTTTGTCTGTTCGAGTCGACTGTCGGACCACGGTGGTGCAACATTGTGGCCACCATTAAGAAGACCCACTCCTTTTGTAAATATAATGAAAGCCACAGTTAACCTATTGTAAAACCTTTAAAATGATTTACAATTCAATGCGAATAATCATTGTGTGCTCATTAATGGATTCATGCTCCTTTATCAGTTTTAAGTCAAGCCTGTTATGCCCACGGTGATAGTCATTTGTTTCCCATGCATACAGGAATTGTGAAAATTCAAACACAACAGCAGCATTACTTCAGAGAGATCGAAGGGCCACAGGTCTGGGTGGTGATTGAGTCACAGCAAATTGATTAATTCACTGGGTGACCATCCAGTGGGTGATGAATCAACATAATGGCACACGGGATAAAGCGTCAGGTCAGGGCAGGCTGTGAGTTAGTGGAGTGTGGTCGGGGGGGGGTGGTTGGGGGGGGGGGGGGGGGGGGGGGGGGGTGTTTTCTGTGATCATGCAGGCAAAGTGGGTGGGTGAGGGCAGTGTTTAAAAGAAGGTGAAAGGTCAGTGGCGGTGATGGTCGTTTGGCCGCTACAGACACGACCTGTGATGTATACTTACAAAGAACACGCCTCCTTCCACCTTCCGGGCTCGTCTCCCTGTCACCTTAGTAGAATAACATTTGGGGTTTTATTGGTCATAGACAGTTCCCCTCATTTTCACATGTCCCTGTGAGATCCTGTGACCTTCTACATTTCCAATGCCACACATATACACAGTCTTCAGAGGCTATAAAAACAAATACCTTTCAAAGCGCTTTGGGGCAGCGTATCTGTTTAAAGGTGCAGTGTGTAAGATTTGGTGACCTCTAGAGGTGAAGTTGCATGTTGTATCCATCACCTCACCCTCACCCTTCTGAGCATGCAAGAGAACCTATGGTCGACTTCAGTTGTCATTAAAACTCAAAAGATGTTTGATATGACCACTCTGGGCGACTGTAGAAACATGGTGGCCCCCATAGAGAGGACCCGCTCCTCATGTGCATATACGTACATTAATGGGCTCATTTAAGGGTAATTGAGACAAAATAATACATTTAGGTGATTATAAATTCATGAAAATGTCAGTATGCATTATGTTTTGTAATATTTTTAGAAGTGACAAAAATGACCAAAATCTTACACACTGCACCTTTAAGTCAGTTTGCTCCATTAATAACATGTCACAGTCTGGGAGTGATGCTCACTTCTGTGCTGGGAGAATGACATGAATGAGGCTTTGTCATCTCATAAGGCACCAAAAAGTAAATTTATAGAGAAGCCGTCTCCGCACCGTCATTCAGTATATTCAATCTATCAGAGATTTGCAACATCAGCAGGACTTGTATGTGTGAGTGCACGTTAGCCAGATCCATGAGTCATCTGTTTATTTACAGCACTTCCTGTTTGATTTGGAGCAGCCGAGACATGCATAGGATTCTTAGAAAGAGAAAGAGAAAGCAAAGGGAAAAGGAGGGAGACTGGTGGGGAAATGAAACCAAAGGAGAGTGGAGTGTCAGGAGAAACAAAAGGATGGGGAGGGGGAGGGCGCATGTATTTATAGATAAGTAAAAGGCCAGGGATGATGCAGACAGCCTCAGCAGATATTGTAACAGGGGTGTGACAATAACAGCTACGTTCATGTCCTGGGCGAACTAAAATCCACTGTCCGATGTAATCACTTCTGATTCTATCACCTCGCTTGATGCTGTGACGGATGGCAAGTTCATTTAGTAGATATCGATACGACATGACTAAGTTACATTTGACCCCAATGATTTCTTTGGAATCACTTGAATACAAACAGCAATCCTGGATAAAAAATCAAAACAAAGAATTAAAATTCAGTGATAATAAACCTACCATGAACGAATGTGTTAAAAGATGTAATATTACAATTCTCTTGTAAATGCTTACAACTTTTATACTGACACCGTTTAATGTCTCTGGTAATGTGACACCTTTGTTTTCATAATGTTCTGACTGTCACTCTTGTCATGGGACAAGACTTCTGCCTGGTAATGAGTCTCTTGGACATAGAAATAGAATATCATGGCTTTGTTTCAATGAAATCTCTCTTTAGAGGGTTCCAAGACTGAGACTGCAGTTACAGCATGGTTTATTGTAGCAGACTCAGCTAGATGTTAGCTTTTGAAGCTAACGGTGACTCACTCTTCTGTTAATTAAGACACTTAACTGAGACCACAGTCCCGGTCAATTTTGGCAAAACCTTTTTGCCTGCTTTGTGTGAATTTGCATGAAAATGAAATTGAACAACCGAACTGAACATTTTACTGAAATGGCTGTTTTTGTGTTTACTGTTTGTTTGCTTGTTTGGCGATAATATCTAATGCTGTTCTGTTTGTGTTTCTGTTCACTCCGTAAACCTTAACCCTGAAGCTTAATATAATACACACTCCGCAAGAACGGAGAACTTTGTTCTTGCTCCCTGGGCAGCAAGAACAAGACCAAAGTTCTTTCTGGCCAGGGCATTTCACACTCCACAAGAACTGTGAGGGCCGAACAAATTTCCGACCAATCACACAACAGCTGTCGGACACGAGAACAAGTTCTGCCCAGATGATGTGTCAAGAACAAGCTGCAAGAACTCCCAAACCAGGGCTGTGAGAACAAAATGACATCATTTTGTTCTCACAGCCCTGGGAGCAAGAACAAAGTTCTCTGTTCTTGAGGAGTATGTAGGGACCTTATACAGTCACACCCTCTGCCTGTCAGAGAGGTCTGATGATGTGCAGCCTCACACTGGTTCTGTCTATCTCCATGTGTGCCAGCTCACATCCTCTGCCGACCCTCTGGCAAGCCCCCCCCCCCCCCCCCCGATCCTCTGGCAAGCCCCCCCCCCCCGCCCCCGCCTCCTCCCGAGTATTACTGGAAATCCCCCATTGTCCGTTATTGATCTTTCACTTTCATCCTCTCGGGGGAGGTGGCTATTCTCAACAGGGGAGAATGTGGCAGCTTGGATTTGCTCGTAAAGAGCCCTGAGAGATGAAGGAGCAGTGTGTTTTGCTGGAATTATTTCCATTTCTATGACGACGAGTGTTTTCAGTGTGTGTGTGTGTGTGTACTCCACCTGTATGTACGAATGACCGTTTTCATTCACTTAAAATGAGCCCTTCATAAAGGACCTGCACCTCATGTAGATAACACAGGGTGCTGGTCCTGTGTATAGAGGCAGCCATGTTGCACCACCATAGCACAGAGTGAACAACATTTTAATGGTAACTGCGGGCTACCTTCAGGGGGGCAACTTCACCACCAGATCTCACTCACTCCCACAGGCTGTACCTTTAAAGGTGCAGCATGTAAGATTGCGTTGATCACCTCACACTTTGCCTTCCAACCATGCAGGAGAACCAAAGGTAGACTTCAGTTGTCATTCAAACTTAAAAGATATTTAGTGCGTCCACTCTGGGCTACTGTAAAAACATGGCGGCCCCCATAGAGAGGACCCGCTCCTCCTGTGCATATGAATTCATGTGCTCATTTAAGGGTAATGGGAACCAAAAATACAGTTTGATGATTATGAAAATGTTAGTTTGTAATTGTGTTGTAATATTTTTTTTTCTAGTAGAAGTGACAAAAATGGCCAAAATGTTACACACCGCACCTTTAAATAAAGCTGTATATAATGGCTCTGTTGGTTCCATATATATCTATATCTGTCTCTCTCTCTCTCTCTCGCTCTCTCTCTCTCTCTCTCTCTCTCTCTCTCTCTCTCTCTCTCTCTAATTGATAGATATATATGTATATATATATTGATAGATATATATGCACTGAGATATGTCACGTGTGCAGTGTCAGTGACAACAAAAACAAACATAGTGATGTCAGTGAGAGTGAAAGCCCTGTAATCTGTCAGGTCCATTACCTCTGATGAATAACCACCAGCACTGTACTAATGCTGCCATGTGACCATACACACGTAAAGCCAGTGAAATATCAACATGCCCGACATCGGACCTGGTTCGAGTGCCGATAGCGTAAAGCTGTCGATGAGGGGGATGACTGCCACATGGTGTAATGGATATTTGTAGTCTGGAAATACACCAATAATCCTCCTTCAGCGGAGATTACTCAGCTCCAGGCTACGTTTAGCCCGGATACCTGGCTCCTACTTCAACCCCCCTTACCTAGGCCTTTGCCCACTTCTGCACAGTCTTCCCCCGTTGCTCTCGCACATGACGCTTGAATCCGTTTCTTCCCATAGATCTCAGTCTGCCTCAGCTGTTTATTACCCCTGACAACCCCCCCGCCCCCCACCCTCCCTCCTTGGAAAATGTCTGAGCCTGTGCCCTGTACAGTATGCTGACATCCTGCACTGCTATAAACAGCAGCAAGCTCTGCCAGTCAGTGAGTCTGCTTCTCTTTTTAATCATCACAACAGAGAGACAATAACCTTTCACTGGAGTTGAGGCCAAGTCACTGCAGAGAATCACGGGGGATTGTCATTTGAAAACAAATATTTCTAATGCTGGCAATCTGATTCAGTTTAACACAATGCTGCTCTGCAATTTTGTACATAGCTTATTTAGACTTTGTTTTCCAATCAATGTACCTCACTTTAGTTTTGTAGTAAAATGTTTATCTTGTCATAAACATCTTGACATGTATTTTGACCAAAAATAAAAACATATACTAAAGGACAAAGACATCATAAAGGAACGATCTGAACAATATGATGATACAACCAGCACATGAATACACAAATGCACTGGTATAAATGTCTTTTAAGATAAATATTACATCTACACTCGGGTATTGATTTTCATTTAAACATTGATTTATTATTTTCTATTTCATTTGTTGCACTAGCGGTTTTCTATTATGTATTCATACATATATTCATCTACTTTTGAATCTTTTAATCTATTTACTTGTATACATACTTTTCCATTTCTTCGTCCCTGCATTATTTATCTTTTTCTCTTTATGTGTGAATCTATTAATACATATATGCGTCTACTTGTGCAATTTTCACACATTACTTTTTTCCCTATTCATTACCAACAATTGACACATATTATGCATTAATATGTTGACTTACTTACAGATCCATAACGTATGTCACTACATCTCATTTATGACATACGATCAAACCAGGTGTGACTGTTCCATGTTTGCCATGACCTGGTCTCGTGTGAGTCCCGAGCAGTGTTCTGTATTTAATAAGTTACAGTGGCAGAGGTGTCACACTGAATTCCATGTCCTCACAAACACTCAGAGAGACACATGCCACTACCTTACCTTGCCTGACCCCACACCCCACACCTCCCACCCTACACCCCACAACCCAACCCCTCCCACCCCACCCCTCCCATCATTTACCTCCCACCAGGCCCCAGTGAGGAGCTGGAGCTACACGTGGGCGATGTAAACAGGCAGGAGGAGCAGCGAGAGAGGAGGAGGAGAGAAGTGTTTTCTTCTTCTTTTTTTTTTTTTGTGTAACTCCCTGAGGATGTGAAACGATCACTCTCTAACATACAGACAGGAAACAAGCAAACGTCAGTCAGTGACACTCACTGGTTTGGGCCTGGTGTTCAGGCCCAGGTGATCCTGGTCGAACTCTTCCTTCTCCTCCCATGATCCTCTGCTCTCCCCGTTGGACGAGGGGGCGACTTTGAGCTCCTTGACCTGTCCGCTCATCACCTGCGCGTGGTCCAGACTCATTGTCACCATAGAGAATCCGGATCCTCGAGCTCTCACGGGTGCAAAGTTTCCTCCTCGCCCCTGAGGTGTCGCTCTTCTTCTCGGAGCAAAAAAAAAAAAAAAAAGGTTCAAAACTTGCAGTGTCCCATGCTACAGTGTGGGACACATCGATGCAGATCCTTCCACACTGATACTAGTCTCTCTCTCTCTCTCTCCCTCTCCGAGCTTGCACCTGCACTGAGAAGCAGTGTTCAGTCTCCTGGTCTCTCTGTTTCCTTTTCCTCTGGTGGATTATTGCTCTGCGCATCCAATAGCCGACAACTTGAAAGAAGCTCATTCATTCACAACAATGATCCCACACAAACGCACCCTCCTCTGTTGTCCAGAACACACACATACACACACACACACACACACACACACACACACACACACACACACACTTACACACACACCACACACACACACATACTCACACACAGTCCACAATCCCTGTCAGAGCGTTGGAGGCTTGTGCACCAGCCCATCTGCTGCTCTCTCACTGCCTCCCTCTCTCTCTCTCTCTCTGTCTCTCTCCCCTCTCTGTGCCTCCGACCCCCCCCCCCCCCCTCCCCTCCCCTCACCCACCCCTCCCTTACTCTACCCCTCCCTGCCCCTCTTTGTCCCATTCAATCACTCGCACAGCTACGGCCAACCTCTTCGTTGGTCTGACCAATCACAGCCTTGCTTCCTTATTCAGCATGACCCTGGTCTCCGCCGTGCTCCTGTTGACAGTGCAGTTTGCCGAAAAGGCTCATGGGATGTCCAGGGACAAATCAAATGCGCAGGGGGGAAGTATTTTCTATTTATTTTTTTATTTCAAAAGACTTTGCTAAATTAGAGGTATAAAATGGTTTTATTCATACAAGATAATCCAATATTTATCTGTATATTATTGCAAGAGAGAGAGAGAGAGAGAGAGAGAGAGAGAGGGAGGGAGGGAGGGGGAGAGAAAATGAGAGAGCGAGTCAGGGGGGGAGAGAGAGGGAGAGAGAGAGGGAGGGAGGGAGGGGGAGGGAGAGAGAGCTGGAGAGGGGGAGGGAAAGAGATAGGAAGATTGACAGATAGAATGACAATAGGGAATCAGAGCCATATTGGCAGATAATCATAAAAAGCAGTTTATCTAATGAATTTACAATAAAGTCAAAATGTGGTGGGGAAATAAAAATGGGAATGTAGGATTTTATTGCTATAAAATAGAATAAAATGCGCGCAAATGTGGGACTTGTTCTCGGAAATGTACTGTTTTCTTTGTAAATGTGTGATTTTCGTCATCAAAATGTAAAACTTGAGATGAAAACGTGAATTTGCAAGGATAAGTGTGCAGCCTTCCTTTTGAAACTGACAGCTGTCTCATCTTACAAATGTATCATTTTAAAGCATGTGAAGGTATAGCATTTACCCTCAAAGTAGGACATTTCTCAAACTGATGACTTTTTTTCATAGTATTACATCATCCTCTAAAATGAGCAGATAACAGTCACAAACTTAGGATTCACAGCTTCATTCTTATAAAATCACACATTCATTGTAGATACAAGTCAGAATCTCTCACAGTTCAAATCCAAACTCAATGATATCATTCCCTCTGAGCACAGTTTGCAGTGTCATGTTTATTCTTTCTTATTGCAACGTTTTTGTATTCACTATTATTATTATCATTATTATTATCATGATGATTATTGTTATTATTATTATCATTATTATTATGATTTCTTTAGTTTGAATACTAAACTACTATTACAAATGATATTTCAACTCAGTCGCAATCAATCCATAGTAATTATTGGTCATCCAAAAAACAGTGTGAGCTTTGGCAAAAAGTCAAATGAGCAATTCAAATGTAAACAATAGCGTCTTGTTAAAAATGCTTAGGTTGTTAAAACTCAGGGCCAATGTGAGTAAATCGGAGGGACAGTGGTGTTGGGGGTAATGGATCTCAGTCAGCCCAAAGGTAGCGTGTAATGGATGTAACCTTCATTTCTCACCAAGGTTGTAGTCTGAGTCCGGCCCATCAGGGCCCTCACTCATGCACAGTGAGTCACATCACTGCATCAGGGATCAGTGCAGACTAATGTCTCCGTGCTCATCGTTTCGGGTGAGTCAAAGGACGGACCCTCCATATTTCGTAGCTGCAGGTCTGATCAGAGAACGTGGGGTGAGAAGAGGAAACATGGAGCCAGACCTCCATGCTCACTTCTCTTTGTGTTGGTTTAGGCTTCATTTCGACATCCCCCTAGGCATAGTTTGTCTGTAAATACTCATGTAATCTCGATGTATTTAGTGTTGGAACAATGGGGAGGAGGAAAATAAATAGAAATAAGTGTGAATTAAAACAACAACAACATTGTTTTAGGAAAAACAACATACGTTCTCAGTAAGTTGAATTAGCAAACACTGAAATACATCCAAATTTCCTTTTGATCATTTTCCACGATACATTGTGGAGAATGAAAATTTTATAAGAAGAGGTATAATTACATTTTTTCCCATTTCTCTTCATTTTAGCCCACAATAAGATATGATCATATCCATCCATAAGCATCAAGTCATTATTTTCTTATTTTGGATTAAAACACTGTGTACCATATACAATTACATGCCATTTATTTTTTTTAAAGAAGGAAAAAAAAGGAGGATACTGAGGTATTTTGTATAATGGACACAATGAATCTGCAGTGGTGGTGTTGTTGTACTCTTAGTGTTGACAGAAGCACAAACAGACATAAGCGAATGTCTTACTCATCCACTCATCCACTCATCCACTCAGAGGACACGGTTGCAGCATCCGCACACATCTGACTGGTCAGTACCAGTGACTCAGCCAGGCCACGTGTGTGTGTGTGTGTGTGTGTGTGTGTGTGTGTGTGTGTGTGTGTGTGTGGCCACATGTCACCCTCTTTTCACATCCCAATGATTTCAAGCTAGATTCTCTGGGCTGCTCTTTGCTGTGACACAGTAATGTCGGGGTGGAACTGGGCCTCCGCCTGATGCCGGTGTATCTGAGCTGCAGGTACACAGCCCCACCCTGTGGCCGCCTTTTCAAACTGCACCTCCTCACAGTGACCTCACTGTTTCTCTGCGGCTCAGCCATGCGCGTTTGTGATGTTTGGTTTTCCACTCGGTTGAAGCCCGATACGTCGAGGCTCAGAATAGATTCGCATTGCTCTGTGGTGAGTAGTCGAAGAGGAGGCGATGGAACAAAAATGGACGGGAAAAAAGTTTAGCCAACACTAAGAAAGGCCTTGTTTAAAGGAGCAGTGTGTACGATTCGGTGACCTTGCATGTTGCATCCATCACCTCACCCTTCACCTCACCCTTGTGACCATGCAGGAGAGTGAGGTTGGTGTTGATGTCTGGTTTAGTAAGGGAGGAGTGGGAGCAGTAATGAAACAGGGATTCTGGTCTCAGTCACTGCTGAAGCCACCCAGACACCCTCATGTGATTCAGAGGTTGAAAGCTGAACAACATCTGCAACAAATCCAGCTGAAAGACTGTGATGTAAAACATATTTCATGTTCATTGGGTTCATGTTTGTTGAACAAATATAGATTCTTCACATGTATTGAAAAATGTCTCTATGCTTCGTTTCATGTTCATTCAAAAGACCCTTTTTTTTAAAACTCACTTTTGGTTGAAAAACAATACATACACAACATGGAACTGCTATATTCATTCTACTTGAAGCAATAAGGATAAATACATTTCATTAAATAAAAATACAAGCTATCGTGTTTGCAGTATCCATATCAACAGATCCTTTTATTGATGTATTATAATCCATTGGCTTATATTGGGTTCAAACTGTCTTTCCTGAAGCAATCTAGTCTGTTTTCGGCCTCAGTATCAATTTCACTACATCTATAACAGACGTCAATAGTGAATAAATAGAGTGAAAAGAAAAACCAAAGCCAAGAGTGACAAAATGTTAAATTTGGAGCTTCCAAATTGAAAGCATCCACCTATATTTGATCGTAAAATGTTGAATTATTGTTGTTGTGTCTTTTAACAGAGTGGTAACACTTTCAAAACGCTAACTTTTGGGCTCAAATATGTAGAAAATTGAAAACCAAAATGTCCCAGTGAAAATGCATGCTTGTGTATGTGTGGGGAAATGTCTGAAAACTAAATGTCTGAATTGATTCCTGGAGCCCAGGTTTAATCAGCATGACTCATTCATTGTGTTCAACCGTTTCTCTGCCTCGCTGAGTGGTCTATGGTGTCCACACATCCCAGGGGCCAAATTCATTTCCGCTGCCATTACATTTGACTGTTAAATGAGTGTGTGTGTATGTGTGTGTGTGTAAGAATGAGTGTGTGTATAACCGTAGGTGTGCGAGCATATTGTGTGTCCGTGTGTGTTTATGTCCTTTCTGTGTTGTGGCCTCGGGGTGGTTACCATGAGAACAGCATGAACGGTGACATCACTGCTGCAGGGTGACATCATTGCTAGATGGTGACTCATGCTCTTAGCTGACTTTGGGCGAGAGAGAGTGTATGTGTGTGTATGTGTGGGTGTGAGAGAGAGAGAGAGAGAGAGAGAGGGAGAGAGAAGACACCGGAGCAAACACTTTTCCTTGACATCCATGTTTTTATTCTATGTAACAAAAATAATCACATTGTTTTTGTTCGACACGCCTAACGGTTAACAATATTTCAAACGAAGCAACCAAGAGGCGGAAACTCATGCGACCAAGAGGCAACGTACATCCGCGTGAAAGAGAAACGTCGGAGGATTCAACGCTAGTGCACAAGCGAGCACGAATGGTCCCCCCGTCGACACAAAGTACAATGTCCGTGTTCACGTCGCACAGACGCGCCGTCACGTCTGACTCCACCTGATACCGCCCTCAGCGACGCCACGCTCCCCAGTGCCACACCGGCCCACCTTTGGCACACTCCGTCGCTTCAGCGAGATTGATTCTGGACTGGAAAACAGTGACGAACGAAAAACCACAAAAAGGTGTCGCGGGGAGAGATAACGCAAGCGCGCCTCTGTTGCTGTGGAGCAGAGCTGTAATGAGGATGGACAGAAGGTAATGAGCGGAGGAGAGTGGAGACGAGAGCATCATGAAGCCACTTTGCCGACCAATCAGTTCTGAACAAAGCGGCCGCACCGCAGGCAGGACGTAGCGCCAACACGCCGGTGACAATAATATACCTAGTCAGTGAGCGCAAGAGGCAGCAGCTCACATGGTGTGTGTGTATGTGTGTGTGTGTGTGTGTGTGTGTGTGCCGTCAGTCTGAGAATCTTAAAGGTGCAGTGTGTACGATTTTGGTCATTTTTGTCACTTTTTTTGTCACAAAGAAATATTACAAAACAATCCCATACTGACAGTTTCACGAATTTATAATCACGTAAATGTTTTTTTTTTTTTTTCATCACCCTAAAATGAGCCCATTAATGTACATTTAGATGAGGAGGGGGGTCCTCTCTAAGGTGGGCCGCCATGTTTTTACAGAAGTATAAGTGGACGTACTAAACATCTTTTGAGTTCTAATGACAACTGAAGTTCTACCATAGGTTCTCCTGCATGTTCAGAAGGGTGAGAGCGAGGTGATGGATACAACACACAACTTCACCACAAGAGGTCACCAAATCTTACACACTGCACCTTTAACTGTTTAAATGTCACTGGGAATAAATTTTAAAAAATCCATTGACTTTTAGGTTCATGTGTTATTGTTTAAGCAACAGTTTGCTCTGTGATGCAACAGCAACTCAAACAAGCACTGATGAACTGCAGCACGCTGTGTGTGTGCTGCACTGAGGCTTCGTGGTTGGCACTGCTGCCTCACAGCAAGAAGGTCCTGGGTCAGATTGCCGGCCGGGGTAGGACCTTCCTTTGTGGAGTTCAAATGTTCTCCCTGTGTCTGGGTGGGTTACCTTTGGGTGCCCTGCTCACCTCCCAAACATGCATTAGGTTAAGTTGCCCCGCTGTGGCAGTTGCAGCGGTTCGGGACAAACCCTCCACTCTGAGCTCATACAATTCACAGTGTAACGACAATAAAACCGCTTCACCTTACCTTTAAGGGATTTTTCAATTTGTCTTTTCCCTCAATGGGGCAGAGTAAAATACGATGGAACGAATAGTGTGTGTGATCTTGGTTACAGCATGTACATTGAGATAAAAACGAAGTAGGTGAAGAGTACTTGATCGTTGCCCCCTACATTTGATCAATGTCTGGTTCTGAATGAGACACTCAAAACAAAGAGTGGCATCGTACAGGTCCTGAAAACCATCCTTTCATTGACAGAGACGTGAGTTTGTGCTGCAGTGACACTTCTTCTTCCGCTCAGAGTGTTAAACATACATTGTCTCAGTCACCCGTTGCAGCTAAATACCCCGCACCTCTGCCAAGCATGGAGGAAAACCTGTAGTAGCCTTCATATGTCAAACTCAAAGGTTGTCGTTGTCGTCCGTTTTTGGCCACTGGTGCTGACAACACGGTGGCCTCAATGGAAAAGACCTGCTCCCCATGTCAATGTTGACGGCTCATTCTAGAGGATGTATGGAACAATATGTAAATGCAAATGATTGCAAGTGACTACAGTCATCGCGCATATATTCAACTTCTGGCTTTCAGAACGATTTCCACAAAGGTTTACATGTCAGCTCTTTTAGGTTGACTAATGATGCAAGACGTTTCACAAAGTAAGCCGATGAGCATCTTCACAATAACAGTATCTTCAGTTGTTGAAAAATAAAACGATGAAAGGAACATATTGTTAAAAGTGCTGTGTGTGAGATTCCAGTCATTTTTGTCACTTCTTTCTTCCCATTACCCTTAAATCGGCCCATTCATGTATATTTACATGAGGAGTGGGTCCTCTCTACAGGGGCCGCCATGTTTTTACAGTAGCCCAGAGTGGACGCACTAAACTAAACTTTTGAGTTTTAATAACAACTGGAGTCTATCACAGGTTCTCCTGCATGTTCGGAAGGATGAGGGGTGAGGTGATGGATACAACGTGCAACTTCACCTCTAGATGTCCCTTAATCTTACACACTGCACCTTTAAGCCTGCACAAGGTTAAGGTGTCGAAATCCTTTAATGATGTTAGTTTTGACCTTGAGACACGAAGTAAACAGAGAAAGGCTGTACTGTCTTACTTCCACCCTCCGCCCTGTCGCCAAACGACCCGTCAACTCGTGCCGTCTGTATGTGACGATTACGCGCAAAACTGCCACAGCAAACAAAACAACAAGTCCCGCGTGTGACGGGCAAACCACAGAAGCAAGTGCAGGGGTTTAATAATACTCAGTGATTCAGAGTTCAGTGGTTGTCACTCAAATCTTTACTAAGTTCAACCGGACTGAGGCATCTCTTGTTACACAAATGATACAAATACAAAACACATGGGAGCACTTGCAAAAGTGCCACCGACACACACACACACACACACACACACACACACACACACACACACACACACACACACACACACACACACACACAATAGTCAGGCTCACTCCATCACTCACTAAGTAGACACACATTCACACACACACTAGCTGTGTCGTCATATGAAATTAGGTCTAAGCTAATGGTACATTTACGTCTTAGATTAGTTTATGTTCATAAATACGATTACACTTGTGTAAGAATGTACATGTAGTTTTATCATTACATTATGGAACAAAGGCGCTAATTCTGTAGCTTTAGGGAGGGAGCGTTCTCTCTGGCTGGCTGAAGGAGAGGAGGAGGCACATCTGATTGGCTGACGAGAGAAAAGTCAAACGCATGGCGAGTTTTCTTAACGCTAACAAAGACGATAAATGCTCCAGCACAAACAAATCCAACCACTGTGCACAGGTCAAGTCTCAACAGATCCCTACTTTTAACACACATTTTCCGGGGCTATTTAGAAATGGTTTCAATAGACTTGTGACAGAAATATTTCAATCATCTACCACCCGACAATGAACAACCCGGTTACCCACTGTATGTGATATAATCCTAAATGTGGACAATAAATTCACAATTTTTTCCATCTAGAAAACTAATACCATGATCATCGCAAAAGCTCCGGTGTCAGCTGTCCTCCGGTGTTCATCTCTACACTTTAACACGATGACACCATCGTTACAGTTTCTAGGGTTTTGTACCGTGCACATTCTGTACAGAATAATCTAATAGTAAGCAGAAGAAATAGGTTTTCTGACCGACTGCTGCAAAACAACATCAATCTCAAAAACCACAAAGACTTTTCGCAAGTATTTCAAGAACCATTCAAAACGATGGTGGTGATACCAAAGGACACGGACGCTCAGAAGAGTCTCTGATTGACATTTAGAGATTGGACGAGTGACGGCACGCTCGCCTCTTCATTCTCAACCTTCAGGAGACCGTTGGCTCAGCCTGCTGCCATAGTTTGTATATCTTGGCTCTTCTCAAATGTTTAATATCCACATCTCACCACCCGCCACAACCGCAAGTGAATTACCCCAGGGGTTATGGTGTATAGCACAAAAGCTCAGCAAAGCCAAACTGGCCTCTCTCTCTCTCTCTCTCTCTCTCTCTCTCTCTAATGAGCATTGTACATTTTACATGTTATCACGCCCTCTCTCTCTCTCTCTCTCTCTCTCTCTCTCTCTCTCTCTCTCTCCTCCTCTGTCATCGCACTCGTCATTGTCACTGAATATTTCTCATCGTCGGAGGCTGCGAGCGCCACCTCCCCGCCGGCTCCGCTGTGAAACCTTGTGGTGCATTCATAACGACATCAATTATTCACAGCACCCATCCTCGGGCCCGGGCGTCCCGGCGCTGGCCGGGGATCAGGGTCCGCCCAGCGGCCGGGGATCAGGGTCCGCCCAGCGGCCGGGCGGGGGGCCGCTCTGGGATCAGATGCAGACTGCAGCAGAAACGGCGGCGTGTCGTGTTACAGCTGGGCTCCGTTAAAGGACACGGTGAAAACACACCAGCCTCTAAGGACGCAGACGGTTCTGAGGCCGGCGTGGGGATGAGATCTGAGGCCCGATCCGTCCGTCACGGCGCCGGACACGGACTCGCTCTCTCTCTCTCTCTCTCTCTCTCTCTCTCTCTCTCTCTGGCCGTGAGCTTTACGAGCTGAAGGAAACGAGGGACAGAGATCAGAACATCAGTCCTTAAAATGAAACTTTATGTAAATGAAGCTCAGACACTGAGGTCACGTGAAAACATCGGAACTAAGATTCAAATCTTAAAGCTCTGAGCTCACGAGTTTCAGGAAACAGGTTTCAACATGTGGGAAGTGGATGAAATGCGTCTTACATTAAAGGTGCAGTGTGTAGATTCCATGCTGGTCCCCAGTGGATGAATCACCTGCCTCCATGTTCTTTGCTCAGTTCCCAGTGGAAGTCGGCGTTGACCTCCGTGCTCCTCGGCGCCCTCTGGTGGAGGGTTGTCGGTTCTCTGCTTCATGAAGATCTGAACTGAGTTCTTGGGACGAGAGGTTGTTGTTGTTGTTGTTGTTGTTGTTGTTGTTGGCAACGCAGAGGTGTTTAAAACAGGGACCTTCAGGATTGCGGGTGTTGACTTCATGACAGAGTGTTGTCCTTTATTATTATCATTATTGATCCTGTAAGAAGATCATTGATTAGTCCTGTTCCTCTGTGTGTTGCCGAGTTAAAGCTGAGGTCATTACTGATTGTTTGTCTGGCGTCAGGATTCTATTCAATAACGAAGATTAAGTCCGATTAGATCCACACTCATGTTTAGATCCAGGTTTTAACATGATGATGAACGGAGTTGGTTCTCTGCTCTTTGTTTACGTTGTTTAGTTTAGTTCATGATGTCTTTTATTTCCATGTGTGTTCTTGTCTTTATATCTTTGTGAGGAGCCATAAATCCTATGAGAGGACATGTTGGTGTTTGTGGGGCCAAGACTTCAGGGTGAGGGTCAGAATAAGGTCAAGCTCGGGGTTCGGGCTGCTTTGTGTCAGTGAGCGTCCTCACTCAGAAGTGTGTGTGTGTGTGTGTGTGTGTGTGTGTGTGTGTGTGTCAGAGTGACCGTGTAACGCTTTGCTTTCTCCGCTCTGCTTCACCTGCTGCCCAGGTAACCCTAAGACCCCGCCCTGCACTGCCATTGGCTCTGCTCAGCCCAATGAGCTTCCTGCTGCTCCCAATGTCAGCCAATCCCGTCACGGTACAGAGACCACATGACTCTGTGTGTGTGTGTGTGTGTGTGTGTCACACACTCGTATGACCCCCCCCCCCCCCCCCCCCCGCCACGACCCCACCCCGAACAAC
>JAFBJT010110178.1:10072-34013 GCA_016785325.1 Chascanopsetta lugubris | reverse complement strand
ATCTTTTGAGTTGGATACAACATGCAACTTCACCTCTAGATGTCACCAAATCTTACACTGCACCTTCAAGACTAGTAAAATCATGGCATAATGCCACTACACAAACCTCTCACACCAAACCACAGACACACCCCCCCACCCCCACTCCACCGTATATGTTTGACACCCCTGTTGTAGTGCGTTACTATGATAACTGATCATTATGGGATAGATAGGCTGGGATTCTTTGGCCGAGTCGTCTGTTCGGGATCCCACAAACTTTGATGTCTGATATGATGACCTTTATTTTTATATGTGTCATTTCTGAGTAAGTGAGTTGAGTAATGTTGTTTCAGGTGCGATGGAGACAGACCAGCTGTTTTCTCATTTCCTGCCTTTATGCTACACTAAGTTTACAAGCTGTCCCCTCCAGCTCCCGACTTTACATACAGACGTCAAACAGGTATCCATCCACAGGCATGATTGCATTTCCCCAAGTGGTTTAAAAAACATTTATAGCTGTAAAAGTGTCTTTGAAGTTCATCATAGTTTTATATTTCAGGAGTTTCTTCTCTCTCACTTCATTTTTTTGGAAATTTAAATTATTGCTGTTGATTGAACTTCCATGGTTTTTGCACACATGGTGTGAGCAGAGATAGTTTATGTGTATACAGAGTCATTTAGGTGTAATTTCAGAAAATGGCTCCAATGTGCACTGCTGAAATTCTTCTTAAAGTGTATATGTGCCTTCAGAGTGCCAAATCGTTGCATGGAAATGAATTCATAATTAAGCTGTCAAAATTTTAGCTCTATTTTTAGATTTTTTTTTTTAATTGCTGTTCAGGGGATTAACTGTTTTTGTACATTTCCTGTAACTGAGAAACATTAGACAAACGATGCCTCAAGAGATTTATATTTGATCTTTTTTATGAACAAACTCTTTCTGACTGAACAAAAATAAAGATGTGTTGAAAGACTTGACAGATGAGTGTGTGTGCCCCTCACCGCGCACACACACTCTGCCTCTCGCAAGTGTCACTTTCAAGCTCCAGACATCACACAAGGAGCCAGGAAACTGCTGATTTATGTATTTCAGATACAATTAGGTGCAGGAGACCGATGCCTCTTTGCGACATGAGCCAAAGATGCATTATCGGGGAAAGCTGTCCAGAGGGAGGAGTGTGTGTGAGATGTTTATAGGAGTTGTTTGATGGCTGCTGCTGCTGCTGCTGCTGCTGCTGCTGCTGCTGCTGCTGCTCTAACTAATCTGGATTGTTAATGTTCCTGTTCCTTCCTGTCAGATAGTGAGCGACGGGGTATCGCTCTCCATGCGCGTCTCAGGAGCAATGACTGTTGGCGCTGAGAGCAGCGATGCACAGCAACGTCTCCATGGTAACAATCTCCTATACTGTAGGCATGTTTACAACTCTTGTAGAATTTAGAGGCATCAGTCATAACGACTTCCTGCCTCGGATTTGACTCCACATGTTGTTCCTGCTTCCTGCGCACACATTTACAGCACGTGTGTTGTCACAGGTTAAGCACTCTGGAAATGGAAATCATGCAGCTCTCTCCCCCACAGATGGTTGCTTATATACCTAAGTGCAGCTTTTATATACCTGTGCCTCCACACTAACATCCGGAGGGAAACACTTTCTTCTTCTTTATATCACACGGCTACTCTCCAGATTAAGCTCTCACATAAAAACATGAAATACAGTTGGATGGATGCGTTTAAAGACCAAACCGCTGGGTCCAAACCTTTTTACAAGAAAACGCAGCTTTTAGCTCAGGCTCCTTATTCATTATCGGCGTCTTTGATTTGATAAAGAGATATTTATGTGGAGCCGTTTTCAAGATCAAAGAGGAGCGTTTTCTCCTCATATCCCACAGAGACGAGAAAGAAAGAAACTACAATGAACGTAAACCCAAACAATACAAGTTCATGTCTAACATTCAAGTGTATTGTTTCATCTGGCAGTTACAACAGGATGCTAAAGTGGAGCCAATCCAGTGGTGCCTGTAACCTGTGTTCTCATAAACAACCACTAGAGGGCGACACCACTGGTTTTGAAGTGGCATTTCATGCCATGTCATCGTCAACTTGCTTATCCAGTCATCTGGGTCACAGGGAATTTCGACCAGTACGCACAGGGTGCCATCGGGGGTGTCGGCGTCAGGACCGGTGACACTGCAGCAGGGGCCGAGTGCATGGGATTCGAACCTGTGACCTTTGCTTCCAAAGGCAACTGCTTTAACCACTGTCACCCTGCTTTTGAATTGAGAAATGAAAGAATGAAGCCACTTGATTTGAAATATCAGTAAAAGTCTTCCTAACTAGTTGCAAATCTTTTGCCATGTTATTCTAATTTTGCACATTAGGTCCCTGTTTTGATAAAGGCACTGTGTGCAGAGTTTGTTGTTTGTAAACACTTTGCAACACCAATATCACCAGCATCTAGTTTTAGAGCTTAGCATTTGTATGACTTTATCCCATTTCTGCAAATGGAAAATAAACGGTTGTGCTGAAACGACACTCGGCGGACCGTTAACCGCAATGTTTTCGCTGCACTCTCTGTACTTTGGCTTTAGTTCCATTTTTAAAACGCAGCATCTCCTCTCGCCGATTTACCTCTGAAACTAAAATGTCACCCTGAGGAGCAAACACCTCCGCTCCGCTGTGGCTCTTCCGTCCCGTTCCGGAGACCAGCTCCCGAGATGTGTTGTGTTTTCATTGATGAAAACGTCCCGAGTTTGAAAAAGTGGAGAGTGAGATTCCTGAATGTGCCCATGCGTTCTCTCTCAGTCCCTGACCCGTCCTTCCTCCAGCCGCCACAAGAGGAGGAGTGGTGGCAGGAAACAAACAAACCCACCGACAATCAGGAAAACGCAACTGTCGTGGGGACGATTGTCACATTAGGATTTACTCTACATTCCTCCTGCCGTGTCCGGAGACAGCGTGGAGCATTCCTCTCTGGAGTATTGCATCCTGATTGGCCACTCTTCAGTCACGTCGAAGCGCTGCCCCCCGTGTTCCACCAGCTCCCTCCCTCACACACAGGGGTCGAAGCCCAGGCCTGGGTGTGACTGAACTCACCTGCATCAAAGCAAAACTCGCCTTCTCCTGCTTCGACCATTTAGCAGCTGCAGGGGGGAGGAGCTGCCGCGTGGTGCGGGATTAGCGGCACTGCTGTATCTGCGCTTTGAACCTCACTAGGTGGCGCCAGAGGGTGTGAGCTAAAGGAGCATTGCAAAGACTTCTGCTGCATCGACTTCTATTTGCGCCGGGGAAGGGAAGGGGTGGCATGATGCAGGCGTGGTTGCACTTTCTCGGAACGCCCGGCCTCACGCCCACTCACAGGTACGACCACCCACACACACACACACACACACATGCACACGCGCACACACACACACACACCTGTTTTCAGGAGCAGTGAAGGGACAAACAAAGATAAGGAGCTGGGATTAGAGGTGGTTTCTCTCTGTCAGCTCTGGTGCAGTTAAGTCTTGGCCAGTTACACCATCTGTGTGTGTGTGTGTGTGTGTGTGTGTGTGTGTGTGTGCGCAGTGCATCTTTAACCACCTGGACTGAGGCAGAACTCCTGAAGCCTCTGTGTGATGCAAAGACAGGAGTTCAAGCCCTTGTTTTATTGATAGGCTCTCTGCTCTCACTGTGGTCACATGTATTTTTGAACATTTTCAGACGGAGTTACATCATGTCCACGCTGCCTTGCTCAGGGACTCGGTCCGCAGGTATATACCACCATTATTTGTTCAAGCCACATATGAATATTCATGCTCGCAGTCCGACCTGCTCGTGAATTGGAAGCTGAAGTGCCTTCAAAACCTCAGCGGTGAAAGTGCAAGATCAGTGCGGAAAGGGTTTAGTGACAACTAGTGGTGGAAGTGCAGGTTGCACCTTGTAGGGAAACGTATAGCCTTCAGTTAAAGGTGCAGTGTGTACGATTTTGATCTTTTATGTCACTTCTAAAAATACTACAAAACAATGACATACCGACGTTTTCATGAATTTATAATCACCTAAATGTTCTTTCTTGTATATTCACATATTTACATGAGGAGTAGGTCCGCTCTGTGGGGGCAGCCATGTTTATACAGTGGCTGAAGGTGGACATATTACGCATATTTTGACTTTTAAAGGCAACTGAAATCTACCATAGGTTCTCGTGCATGCCCAGAAGGGTGAGGTGATAGATACAACAGGCAAATTCACCATTAGAGGTCACCATATCTTACACACTGCACCTTTAAACTGCTCATAGAAGCATCTAATCTGAAATACAAATAAAAAGACTTGACTAGTCTCCAAATACATTGAATTTCGTTGTTAGTCAATGGGGGGGGTTTAAATCTCATAAATAAAATTGTGTTTGAAATTCTATAGACATGGGAAGTAGATTAAAAAAAATCTCTGACACTGACATTTGTATCCTTTGTTATGATGATGACTTAAAAAAAAAAAGTAAAACCGGTCTTTAACGTATTCGAAGCATCAAAAAGTTTAAAAACTCCAGACATCATGTGAAAGCAACTGCTGGAACATTCTGAGGTTTATTAGCTAATGAAAACATCAATATAATAATGTTGATTTCTAATCAAATGAAATCAATGTGTTATTATCTATATAGCCCACACTCACAAATCTCACTTCACAATCTCACAGAGTGAGTAACATCCTCTGTCCTTAAAGGTGCAGTGTGTTAGATTTTCGTCATTTTTGTCACTTCTAAAAATATTACACAACAATTACATACCAACATTTCCTGAATTTACAATCACCTTATTGTTATTATTATTATTATTATTACTTTTTCACATTTCCCTAAAATGAGCCCATTAATATATATGTACATCATGAGTGAGTCCACCCAACGGGGACCCGCCATGTTTTTACAGTAGTAAAAGTGCACATTCTAAGCATCTTTTTGAGTTTGAACAACAACTGAAGTCTACCTTAGGTTCTCCTGCCTGCTTAGAAAGGTGAGGCGATGGATGCAACATGCAACTTCACCTCTAGATGTCACCAAATCTTACACCCTGCACCTTTTAGAGGAAACACGTGTCACTTTTTCACTCTTGCAGGTGCGCGGGGCTCGGCTTTTTGTTCGGGCACCTTCAGACACCTCAGACACGGGAACTGGTCCACGCAGACGTTGAAGTCGTGGATCAGCTGTTTCCACAGCGTCCTCCTGCCGTAGATCAGCACCGTGGCCGTGACGCTGCTGTAGACGGAGGTGAAGAGGAGGGTGAGCGTGATGGCGTTCTCGTGGTTCACCGAGATCTGGTAGTTGACGTACAGGTCCACCACCAGGAAGACGGTGAAGACGGCCACGATGGACAGCGCCATCTGGATCACCCTCATCTGAGCGCCCAGCTTGGGCCGGCGGGCGCCGTTGCTGCTGGCCTTCATGTTGCGCAGGTGGATGGCGAGGTGGACGGAGAGCGAGATGCAGCATTTGGCCATGACCACGCCGGGGAGCACGTCGGCCAGGAGCAGGTAGATGACCTCGTAGATTTTGCCCGTCTCCGTGTCGGGCACCAGGACGCCGCAGTCGCTGTTGGCCGCGGTGCGGTTGTCGTGGTGGAACACCACCATGATGGGCATGCAGGTGCCCAGGCCGCCCAGCGGGATGAGGAGCGCTGCCGGCGCGGCGTGCTTGAAGATGGCGCTCTGCATGTGCGTGTAGCAGGTGTTGGGCGTGCTCACCAGCTTGGTGCTGTAGTAGAAGGTGAGGAAGCTGGTGTCCCACATGATGGTGAACTTGAGGCTGGAGATGATGAGCAGGAGCAAGGTGTAGGGCAGCAGCATCACACGACACTCGCGGTCCACCTCGTCCATGGTCATCCAGGCGTAGCAGGCCAGCTGGTGAGCCAGGTTGGCGGCCGACAGGGCCACGATGATGGTCTCGCTGGGGCTCCACTGCCTCTTCTGCCTGTACCTGGACACACTCATCAGGACGATGTACAGGTTGAAGAAGGCGGTGGTGACGGCGAAGAGACCCGTCATCACCCAGATCAGTAATTTGTTTGCTCCCAGCATTATGACAACAACAACAATAACAATGATAATACCGATGATGACAATAATCTTCCCTTGGCAGAGTGAAGGCCCGAACGACACGATCCTCTGCTCCTGCTGCTGAGCGGATTCAGTCGCCGTCTGTCACCGAGGCCTGAGGAGAGGATTCACACATTCAGCCTCGTCAAAGCTTAAAGGTGCAGTGTGTAAGATGTGGTGACATGTAGAGGTGAAGTCGCACGTTGTATCCATCACTTCCCCCTCACCCTTCTGAGCACGGAGGAGAACCTGTGGTCGACTTCAGTCGTCAAATTAATGTTTAGAACAATAAGGACTCCGCTAAAAACATGGCAATGATGACGAAGAGGGAGGAAAACGTTTCTCCATCTTTACCTCCAGCAGAGCGCCCGGGGGTCAGAGGAGGATCCCTCCCTCCGGCATCCAGCTCATGGTTCCCGCCTCCATCCTCTCGGCCGTCACGTCGTCTGCCTCGATATCCTTTGTTGATCCCGGCGTTAAGTCTGTCGCCCGCAGACGACTGTGGGACGCGCACAGCCGGGAGAAGTCAGTGGATGTCAGTGTTTCCTATTTTATATACATGAGCGTTTCCGGATGATTTGCATGGCTCGGACCTCAGGTGGTGCTGGTGCTGGTGGTGGTGCTGGTGGTGGTGTCGTCATTTGCATGAGGTGACACGGGGTGGACAGGACACGCGTCCATTATGGATATCCTGTGACTTTACTGTATGTGGATCTCTGCTGCATAACACATGCAAATGGCTATTCCTGCAGCTTGGTGGCTTATTTAAAAAGAGCAAACCGCACACACACACACACACACACACACACACACACACACACACACACACACACACGCCTCTTTGCCCGATAAGACAAGCAAGTCACCTTTGAGTCACCTTCAGGAGCCGGGCTAATGCAGCACCTTATCACTGTAGTTGTCGCCTGTGAGAGGACGCAGGAAATCAACGTCACGTCAACTTCCTGTGTCATTTATTCGTCTTCCGCCTCCGTCGTGATTCACAACCCAGCCCTCTTGTCGACACGCAGCCCTAATTGCGCGGGACGTGTCTTCCCCCGGTCCCTGTCCTTGAGTCTTCTCCACGAACCCTGACTCGTTCAAACACGCGGTCGTTATCCACAGTCAGACCTTTTCTGTCTTTTCGTTACCGAGACGTGAACAAGCTCCTCTGTCGACTTCACCGAGTGGAGGTGTGAACGCAGCGTCGGCGCGGAGCGTGTCCAGCACCAGTGCGTTTGTGAAGCGAAGCTCCTTTAACTCATGCATGACCTGGAGAGATGGATGAAGCAATCATTCATTTCAGTGACGTGTGTGAGAACTGTCTGTTTTTTAAAGAAGTGCCACAGATTCAGAGGCAAAACAATCTGTTCAAAGACTGTGTGTGAAAATGGACGTGACGTCACCCGTTGGTTTCTGCAGAGTGCTCATGAAGCAAATTGGGAGGGGGGGGGCAGTCGTCGCCTTCTTGCCGATGCCTAACTCCTCCTACTTCCTGGTTGATCCTAACGCGGGCAAAGAGGCTGGTGGAGCCGTGGGGGGGCCCATGGTGCATGTGACAGGCGGCCCAGGTGTCGCTCGAGAGGCCATGCCCTTAATAATGCATAGTTTCAAACATCAATTAGATAAAGAATAAGCGTGTAAGAAAGAAACCTATTTGTTGCAGCCCAGCCGTCATTCAAAAGGTATTTAATTTGTCCACTCTGAGCCCCTGTAGAGAGGCCCCTCCTCTGACCTGAGGGTTAAGTATCAAGAGCTCCTTCCAGAGACATGTCAACAGCTATAGGAACATTTGGGTAAATACACTCCATTGTAGACATTGGGTTCATTTCCAGTTTCATTTTTGTCAATAGAAATTAACAATTAAATACAATGGACTTCTTCTTAAAGTACATGTAAAATAAAATAAAACTTAAAAGTAAAAAAACAACAACATACAAATAGAGAAGAATAAAAGCATACATCGAAATCCGATCATGACTTTTCTATTTCTCGCATGTGAGGTTAATATTTTTGACTCGTGTAAATACAAGGATACTGATACTGACATGTGCACATACAGTATGCTGACAGACAAGTTAGGAGGTCAAACACAGACGTGTGTGTGTGTGTGTGTGTGTGTGTGTGTGTGTAAAGGAGGAATCTGGTTAAGCCGCTTTAACAGTGAAGCAGGTAAGTCAAATATTTAACAACACTTAATGACACTTTATACTTGTGACAAGGTGACGTAACTACACTGTTTCCACACACACGCCCACAACCCCCCCCCCACCCCCACCCCCCCGCCCGCACACACACACGCTGACACACACACCAGGGCAAGGGGCCCTCTGTGTAAAAGGCCCATGGCAGAGTTTTATCACCAGTCCACCAACATTAGCTCCTTAAAGCCGCTCCTATTAATTCAACTCACAGTTTGAAGATGGACTCGGGCCAACTCGGGCTCGTTTGAAGTGAGGCAAGGCTGCAGGCGCCATGCTGATGGGTCGTGAGTCAACAACCAGCTGGTTCCCTAATAACTAGCTTTCTGGCTGCCATGCACGAGATAGAGATAGACATAAAACATAAACACAACAATTTTACAGTCATTTGTTCTGCAGGCAAAAAAGGAAGAACGGAAATTGCAGGAAAATTGGATTCAGAGTTGATTGCCACTCATTTATGTTGATCACACACGTCCGTGAAAGCATCCAGTTTCTTCCGGGTGGGACATGGGAACAAAGATTGTCACATCATAGAGTTACAACATCTACTTAAAGTTCTGTTTTTTCCCTTAAAGGTACAGCATGTAGGATTTAATGGCATCTAGTGGTGGAGTTGCACTTTGCAGTTGAGCAGCAGAGCACAGGTAGAGCTGGGGATGGTCCCATGGTGCCATCACATCATCCTTAGGTCCTGACAGGTCAGTCCAGGTGTCACTCAAGAGGCCACGCCCCCTTAATTAATGCACAATAAATAAATAAAAAGGTGAGTGAGAAAAAGATTCAGCCCTGTACAGTTGTCACAGGAAATGTTTGTACCAGTCTTTAAACATGTTTCATTCCCCTTTGACATTGACCATCTTAACATGGGAGTCTATGGGGATTTGCTCCCTTTTGGAATCAGCCTCTAGTGGCCACCCTGTGAACTGCACGCTTCTCCTGCACTTCCCTATTGGCCTCATCCGTCAGCCCCAGTGGTTGCCGCTTGAAAAGAACCTATGCTTATTTCACTTTCAGTTTTCATCCAAACTGAAAATACATATGTTCATCCTGAGCCTCTGTAACTGTCATTCTTAGGTCGAGGAAAACTTTATTTCATATTCAATCTCTCTCAATAGAAACTGTGATGACATAGTTGAAATCCTTTATACCCGTTTCTGCCTATCGAAATAAAATAAAAATGATCTTATTCATGAACGTGACATGATAAATGAAGGTCACACCTCAAACATTTGATGAATTCATCAAGTGCTCAAACGCGTTTGTCTTTGAAAACAGTTTATTTAAAAAAGTAAGAATGTCCCTGTGCAACAACAAGCATGATAGAAAAAATACAAAATAGCACAAGTTTCTCCGTATTTACATTCACAAAGAGTTTGAGCTTAAATCAGAGTAACGATGACTTTGATTCTGTGATTCTTTCTTCCACAGTGAAACACAAGTCCACGAACCGAGCCACAAAACAAATGTTGAAGCCGCTATCTCTCCCTTCTGTCACGGCCGAGCTTCTGTTGTTGTTTGAGTCATATGTGTCCGGTCCACTGATGCGTGCGCGTGATCAGATTAACATTAAAAATCAATTTGTCCGAAGGCTTCCAACACTCCCACTGTCCTCCACATAAATACACCATCTTGTTTCGTCATATTGCACAATACGTTACAAACAGTCTTAATGTACACAATCTGTACAAGTCTCTCTCCTGCGGAGGGTTCAAAGCCCCTCTGCGCCGCAGCTACACAGGATATCCATATTTGTGGTCGTACTGCAGCGCCGCGGCTCTGTTGCCGCCGACAACCGCGGGCGACACCTTGCCGCTGCCTCCCGTGTAGGCGGCGCTGCGGCCGGATTCCCTCAGGTTGGGGAGTTGACTCCTCATGGAGCTGTACACCACCCCGGGGTGGGTGCGGTAGCCCAACACCGAGCGGTGGCTGGAGTTCCTGCTGGGGGGCCGGCTCTCGGGGGCCGGGGCGTCCTCCCTGTGGAGACATTCGGTCAGTCACATCATCTGATTATGGATTGTCAGCAGCAGCGTTTCATTTTCTGACTTCAGTGTGGTGCCAACATCACATTTGGATAAACAGAAGTCAGCGGCTGTGGGACAGTGTGCCCTTTATTCTACATGTGCTTTTCTACTTCCTCACAGACAAAGGTCTCGGTCGCCTTCTCTGCCAAAAACACAACAGTAGAATAACGTCACTTCCTGTTTCAGGAAGGAGAGTTATTTTAATGCTGAAATGCTGGAAACTGAGGAGAACTGCAACACTTTTATTTTGAAAAAGTCAGTTCCTTCTCACTGCTTTGAAAAAAGTAATAATAATAATAACTTTTATTTTGATAACTAATTCCAATTCACAGTGACTTCACATATAAAAAAAAGAAAAATCAGTCTATGACATCTTCCCTGCAGAGGAACCTGGTAGGATGAACGCATAGTGTCGAACATGCTGAAGAACCTATGGTAGGCCCCCAGTCGCCAATGGCGCTCAGAGAATGTTGTATATGTCCGCTCTGGGCTACCGTAAAAACATGGCTGCCCCCATAGAGAGGACCCGCTCCGGTTGTAACCATACATTAAATGGCCCGTTTTGGGCGAATGTGCAAAGAACGTCATCAATTCAGGTGATTATACATTTGTATGAACGTCACAATATAATTTAATGAGTGTTTAAAATGAACTAATAGTAATTGTACCTCACCTTATCTCATTAGCCACCTCCTTCTGGTAGCGGCGCTTGTGGCAGCAGCAGATCAGGAGCCAGATGAGGAGCAGCAGCAGCAGCAGCAGCAGGATGGCGCCGATCACAGCCCCCACGATCACACCCACCTTGTTGGTCGCTGCAGGACACGAACACGACGCAACACGCGAGTGAGCCGCGTGCAGCATGACACGCAGAGAGAGCAGGAAACGGAGGTGAGGTCGTGCTCGTGTACTTACGGTTGTACGCATGCAGAGCGTATTTACACTGGTTTCTGCCCACGGCGTTCTTCACCTCACACATGTAACCTCCAGCTTTGCTCTCGGTGTGGTTACGGATCAACAGCTCGCCAGACTGCTGGTCTGAATGACAGAGGGCGACTCTCAGTACGATGAACACAGTATCATCATCGTCACATTCGAAGTCAGAGGTTCTCAGCTGGTCTGGTTTGGGGGACGCACCATCGGCTCTTAATGACGGGCCGCGATCCAAATAGAGGAGAGTTTTCAACTTCTCAAATTCATTTGTGTAAAAACTAGTGCAGTTTGAACCTGAGAGACAGAATATCACAGTAGGCCAACACAAAAAAATGTAATGATTAAGTTTAATGATAAACAAAAACGACCAGCAAGTGGCGATAGAGGGCAAATAGCCCCTTTTACCCTCAAATATGACAAAGTCCATATTTAAATTGTCAGCATGGTCAATTAGCATATGTAAACAAACATTGCTAGTTTTCCCCTATCCAAGAAATAGTGGGTGTCTATTGGCATCAAAGGCCGTCATCACCACCTACTGTTAAGGAGTACGAACAAAAGGGCACTCAGATTTATTTTTAAAAATCCCCTTCAAAATAAAAGCACAGGATTTTTTGTTTTCCTCGTTAAGGGCTCGGGGCCCACTGGAAACAGATCCATGACCCACTTTTGGGTCGTGACCCACCTGTTGAGCAGCACTGCTCTAAGTGGTGAGCTCTTTCCTTACTTTGAGTGGCATCGGTTGGCATCGCACCGCCGCTCTCCCTCGTCCACGTGTAGGTGAGGGGGCCGGATCCTCGAGGGGCTTCGCAGCGCAGGGAGACCGGGCTGCCTTTCTCCTCGCCGCCCTCCACCCAGCACTTTGGCACAGACGGGGGAACTGTAGAAAGAAGGAAGGGGATGGATGATGGCATGGCACAAAGGGCTTTCGCTTTAAAGGTGCAGTGTGTACGATTCTAGGCATTTTTGTCACTTCTAAAAAACATTACAAAACAATTACAGACTTCCTGAATGTATCATAACCTACATTTATTCCCCCCCCCCATCACCCTTAAATGAGCCAATGAATGTATATTTCCAGGAGGAGCGGGTCCACTCTATGGGGGCCGCCATGTTTCTACAGTAGCCCAGAGTGGATGTACTGAACATCTCCTGAGGTTTAACAACAAAGTCTACCACAGATTCTCCTGCGTGCTCAGAAAGGTGAGTGTGAGTTGAGGGACATAACTTCACCTCTAGATGTCCCCAAATCTCACACCCTGCGCCTTTATTAAGAGGTGACGTGTGGGCGATTATTGGCACATGAAGAGCGAGAGGGAGGTGTGGGAGAGCGTCTGGGTATGGCACCAAAGACAAGGGTGTGATCAATGACGGAGAGAGAGAGAGAGTGAGAGAGAGAGAGAGAGTGAAACCAGACAGGGCATCCACATTCCACATCGGTGAGAGCAGAGAGGACTGAAATGAAACAGGTGGAACCAGAAAAGAGGAATCTGTCCTCACCCATCACCACCAGCGTGACTTTGCGCGTGTCGACGCCCGGCGCCTTCTTCACTTTACACTGGTACGTGGCCGTGTCCGACACCTTCACGTCCGAGATGGACACGGAGGCGTCGCCCAGCTTGGGGTCCCCCGTGAAGCTGAGGCGCTTGGAGCGGCCGGGGTCGCCGTAGTAATGCATCTGACCCCCCGTGAAGGACAGCATCTGAGACAGGGAGAGGAGGAACGTTTCCAAAGCGGGTTCTTCCACAAACAGCCAAATAACATCAGCCATCTCCCCCAGCTGCCGCTTGTTTAATGAAATCTTAAGTCAACTCGTCAACCTCTCACTCGTCAACGTGACCGGGAACATTATTCACCCACCAGCTGGTCTTTCTGCGTCATGTCCGGGCTGAGGTCGGACCACTCGATGTCCAGGTCCCCGGTGTCCTGGGGGCTCGGGGTGAAGGTGCACCCCAGGATCACCGTCTGGCCCACGGGCTTCTGGATGGTTTGGGGCCCTGTGGACGTTATGTCTATCGCCTGCGTCACATCTGAGGGGACAGAAACAATCAAACGTTTCGAGACAGAATTCGTTTTTTAAAGATTTCCCACATCCGAGGGCGCAGTGCGTAAGATTTGGTGACGTCTAGAGGTGAAGTTGCATGTTGTATCCGTCGCCTCACCCTCACCCTTTTGAGTATGAAGGAGGAGACTTCAGTTGTTATTCAAGTTCAAAAGATGTGCCATGCGTCCAATCAGGGCTATCGTACAAACATGGCAGTACGTCCACTTTTACTACCGTAAAAACATGGCGGTCCCCATAGAGAGGACCCGCTCCTCATGTTAATATACATTAATGGGCAGATTTAAGAGTATTAGGAAAAAAACAATTATGAATTCATGAAAATGTCCATAATATGGAAATGTTTTGTAATATAAGTGACCAAAATGACCAAGATCAGGTTTTGGTGACATCTACAGGTGAAGTTGTGTGTTGTATCCATCACCTCACCCCTCCCATTCCAGCATGCAGGAGAACCTATGGTGGCCCTGAGTTGTTATTCAAGTTCAAAAGATGTTCAGTGCGTCCAATCAGGGCTATAGTACAAACATGGCAGCTCCCACGGGGAGGACCCGCCCCTCATGTAAATATACATTGGGGCAATGTAAAGGTAGGTTATACACCGAACGCTGTCGTAAAAATGTCTCGTAATTCTCTTTCTACAGATAGAAGTGATCAAAACCGACTGGAATCGTACACGCTGCACCTTTAACGTCAGTCGCACTCTGTGTGGCCTGTGCTCGTAAACACTCTCTACAGTCTAACCTGCCGTGTATAGGAAGAAGGGAAGGTTTGAAGTTTGGGGAGTGAAATATGAGAAAAGATGTGTTTTTGTGTGAAAATGACTGAATTATTTTGAAACTCATTAATTCTGATAACGATCCGACACGCAAACAAGCTGAGGCTTGAAAAATACACTCGACAAATGACAGTTGGAGGCTGTGACGGAGTCCACACAAACACACGCACACACACACACACACACACACACATACACACACACACCCACACCCTGCTGAGTCACTGTTTACGGCCGGAGAGTATTGTGGCGACGAGTCGGCGCTGATTGTTGTTACGCGACAACGCAAGTTATTCATCTTGTTTGAAAATCAGCATTTAATGTCTGGGAGAGCATCTTCTCCTTCCCGTGGAGATGATTTACCTTGGCGACACATGTAAATGGGGCAAAGGGAGATAAATCAGGCCAGCCGCTCGTTTGACAGCGCTCGTCATTAAATCCAGCGAGCTCTTTTAATGTCACGCAGCAAAAAAAAACCAAAAACCACACACACTCGCACAGTTTGTATTTGTGAAAGGCTGCAGGAGGCAGACGTGATGAAGCTCAAATTAGTCAGTCAAATGTTTACACCGTGAAAGGGCCCTCGGGCAAAACCGACCGATCTGAGGGAGGAAGTGTTTTTGGATGTGGAGCGGCAGCGGCTAAGCTAACTTGGCAGCCGAGACAACAGCTGAGCCGAGAACATTCCCACATCCCGCGCACCTCCCCGTTGGCCCGGACCCTCGATTCACTGGCTCTTAACGCCGCGGTGTGAGGAGGAGGAGGAGCGCAGCGAGGGGTTTAGGATCCGTTTGTGGAACGTGGATCAGAGTTTGAGGTGTTGACTCTCTGGGCTGCGAGCGCTCGATTTAATCCTACTTCTGTTTTTATGTCGTCGGTACATTAAGGCCCGGCAGCTTGGACGCAGGCCCGAGACCAATTCCCCCCATGCAGCGGGGACGGTAAAACTCTCCGGGGATGAGGAATGCACGCGGCGGCTTGACCCCTCCTCTGCAGCAGCAGCAGCAGCAGCAGCAGCAGCAGCAGCAGCAGCAGCAGCAGCAGAGGAGCTATGGACGGGGCCACATTCAACATCCAGGCTTCACGGAGCAGGTTAGTGTCAGACGGGCAGAGTGAATCAAAAACACCCGTCCTGCTGGTGTCATGTTCAGTGTGTTTAAAGGTGCAGTGTGTCATTTTTGTCACTTCTAAAAAATACTACAAAAACAATTACATACTGACATTTTCATGAATTTATAATCACGTAAATGTTATTTCATAAACCTAAAATGAGCCCATTAATGAGTCCTCTCTGTGGAGGCTGCCATTTTTGCACAGTAGTAAAAGTGGACGTACTGAACACATATATAATATATATATATATTTATATATATTTATATATATATATTTATATACATATGTTTATATATATACGTGTGTGTGTGTGTGTGTGTGTGTGTGTGTGTGTGTGTGTACATATATAGATATGTTTGCTGTGGTATAGAAATGGTATTCGACTCACCTGTCCTCAGCTGAAGGGTTAGAACCAACATCACGGCCACTTTCAGACTCCTCAACACAGGCTCCATGGTGAACCTGTATTGAATCAATATTAACAGGTGTACTTTCTCTAACAATAACATTCATACGCTTGAGAAGAGACATAAACAAACACGTTTCCTCCTCCGTTCTTCACCTTAACTTAACTCACACGCCCGACTCACTCCTCTTATCTGGTTCCAGAGGCTGTAAAGTGACTGTCAGAGGAAAAACAAGCGTCAGCACCTGTTTCCTGTTCCTTCGTACAAATGAAAGTAAAAGCAAAAAATGAAAGAGCTCAGACGAACCTGTCAATGTAGAGAAACAGTCCAAAGTGAAGCGGCGGCGGCTCAGTGTGTGAGGCAGGGCCTGTCAGGGTGTATGTATGTTTGTGTGTGTGTGTGTGTGTGTGACTCTCAGGTGAAACTCAGCAGCAGTTACCTTGGCCACACCCTCTGAGGCCACGCCCTCTCTGTCCATAGTTCGTGGGTCAACCACTCCTCAAACTGGAAACATGTCAGAGTCTCCTCCTGCTCTGCTGACTAGTGGCACAGCTGTGATATCAGGTGTGGGGACAGGGAACAAGTTAGTTTCTAAATAAAGAACGAAAAGTGAGAGTTTAAAGGTGCAGTGTGCTCTTTTACATCCTGTCATATTTTTGAATTTATAATCACCTAAATGTATTGTCTTTCCCCCCATTACCCTTAAATGAGCCCATAAATGTTTGCATGAGGAGGGGGTCCTCTCTATGGGGCGGCCATGTTTTTACAGTAGCCCAGGGTGGACATACTAAACATCTATTGAAGTTTACCATAGGTTCTCCCCCATGCTCAGAAGGGTGAGGGTGAGGTGATGGTGTGAAAACAACATGCAACTTCACCTCTAGATGTCACCAAATCTTACAGACTGCACCTTTAAAGGAAGTTCCACTGTGTTTGCATCTATTTATCAGGCCTGTGTTTAGGAGGTGACAACAGACACAGGTGAATTGTCTCCTTCCTGTGCTGAGTCGCTACTCAACTATGTTGCCGGGCGGCTTTTTTTGAACTGGTGTATCTGATCCAGTTTCTTCACAAACACACGTGAACATATGTGCACAGCAGCAGGAGGGGGAGGGGCTGTGGTCGCGGCCCAGGGATGGAATCGATTCAGCTCACCTATGTAAAGTTTTGCCTAATTATGGGCTGGAGGAGAAGATGAACACATGTGACACTTGAATGACCTGGAAACGTCTCCTCGACCCCCTCCCCCCCTCGACCCCCCCCCCCTCCCCGACACACACCCTGCCCCAACACACACCCTCTCTCTCCTCGACCCCCTCCCCCCCTCGACCCCCCCCCCCCTCCCCGACACACACCCTGCCCCAACACACACCCTCTCTTACACACACCCTCCTGACACACCCAGGAAAACACACTGACACTGAGAGGTCATGGAAGATGTTCTCACTCATGCTGTTTTCAGCAAACAACAGCAAACAAATAGGGATGTAAACATGTTCTCCATTACCTGTCTGCTCCGGAACAAATACACGCACACACACACACACACACACACACACACACACACACACACACACACACACACACACACACACACACACACACACACACACACACACATTTAATGAAGATTAGTATATTGAGCAAATAGACATAACCAGGAAGATGAGCAGCAGTCTCACACCTCTGGGAATGACCTTGACCCTAACCCCTGACAAACACTCTCTCTCATGACACACACACACACACACACACACACACACACACACATTCTCTCTCTCTTCTCTCTCTCTCTCTCACACACACACACACACACTAATGCTCGTAAATAGAGAGGAGCCAGTGATACTGGAAGAAATACTCAAATATGTTCCTTCAATTAAAGTTTGATGATTGAACAAGTGGGTTTTTGAGAAAGATGAACAGTATATATCTTCTACAATAATACAGTTCTTGTTTATAGATATACTTATAAAACCAAACTACTTACTTTGAGCACTCTATCAAGTACAAAATACAAATATTTCCAGCATCTATACCCTAATCCAGTGACTGTCTCGGATGTCTCAGACTCTGTCTTACTGTCCCCAGCTCCCGCTCCTGTTCTCACTCTCTCCCTGAAACGCTCTGTGGAACTCCTCCCCCTCCCTCACAGAAATGTTGAGCCTGCTCTGATTGGTCGTTTGCTCCTAGCCACGGTGATGTCAGCTCAAACTGGAAGTAGAACAAGTATTCAAGATGAGGAGCCAATGAAAATCTGTGTACTGTGAAAATCAGTGCACACGCACATATACAAACAAATTAAGCGTGTAAAGTGATGCTTAGAGCATTAAAGGTGCAGTGTGGACGCACTATGCAACTTCACCTGCAGATGTCACCAAATCTCACACCCTGCACCTTTGAGCGGAGACATCAACTCCAAAATACAGGGGGAAAAGCTCCTTGAATGAAGCACAGACACATAAAAGCCACACTAATGAAGTCCATGTACTTAGTTACACCCCATCATTACAAATGAGAGGCGTGTTGTTTCCCCGTTACCTCGGGAACCGCCCGACTCCTCTGACTGCTGCAGCGTCCACACTGTAAACAGCTCGTTTTATTGGACGATGAAGTTCAATCGCACAAATCACCGCGTGGGCGTGAAGTAACCCGCTCGCACGTGATTCCCCCGTGAACCGGCTCCCGACGTGCTCTGTGGCGCCTGCAGGTGAATGTCTACGATCCCACCGCACCGCTGCCACTGAACCCCTGACCAACCACAAGCGCGGGGGTTGGCGGAGGCGCTGTCGATACTGCTCAGTATCGACCGCGCGGGGGAGCGAGGACAGTCACGTGACGCGAGCGCCGAGCGTGACGTGAGCCATTAGGGAAGCTAAGTGCCGGGTTAATGCCACGCTGCCGATAATGTTCATTAAGGGGACGAACAGATTAGAAACGCTCCAGGTGAAACATGAAGAGAAGGCAAATGTGGAAACGGCGGCAGCCGCTCCCGCTCGTCGGTTTCACGGGGTGCAGGTTGTTCGAGTGACGCTGGAGGTGATGCATCGTGCAGCGGCATGTTTGCTTGTCCGCAGCATCACGCTCAAACCGCCGGACCAGCTTGCGGGACATGTTGTGACAGATCCTTTGATGCGTATCCGCATCGGTGAACGCAGACTAATATGGTGCATTCATTTGTCCAAGTCTTTTTTTCAAGGTGTTCTGCCTTTACTTATAGGCAGGGGGAGGGAGAGGGAGAGGGAGAGGGAGCGGGAGAGGGAGCGGGGGTGACCAGCAGCAAAGGCTTCAGAATAGAGCGTGGGCCCCTGCAGAGAGGGCCACAGCTTTAAGCTCATGATGTGACTGCTTATGGCAGAGCTGCTCACCGACACCTTTCGTTGGGCTCGATTTTCAAACCAGCGCATTCAGCGCGATTTTGAGAGCAGTTGTAGGTTTAATGAGAACATTTCACGGCAGATAAATGTATTGAAACACAAGTCATGTTTATTTGACTTTTTCCTTTGGTCACATCTGAAGACACCGTGGCCCATAACTGAACACATGCTGAGCTGTAGCTGTGATATTTGGAAATACAAAGATACAAGTTAAAGATAACTTGTTAAAAATGGGACAAATATTCCCAGTTGTTTCTTTCTTTGTTTCTTTGAAACAAAGAAAACACGGACTGGGCCACCCGGAGGTTGGTTCTGGGTTATCTTGTTTAAAGGTGCAGTGTGTAAGATTTCTGTCATTGTTGTCACTTTTTAAAATATTTCAAAACAATCACATACTAACATTTTCATGAATTTATAATCCTCTAATTGTTTTATTTCTATTTATTTTGTTTTGTATACTTACATGAGGAGCGGGTCCTCTCTGCGGGGGCCGCCATGTTTTGACAGTAGCTCAAAGTGGACGTACTAAACATCTTTTGAGTTTGAGTGACAACTGAAGTCTGCCGTAGGTTCTCCTCCGCGCTCATAAGGGTGAGGTTGAGGTGAGGGATACAACATACAACTTCACCTCTAGATGTCACCAAATCGTACACACTGCACCTTTAATGAGTATGGCACCACGTTTTCAACTTGAGACATTTTGCTTTGCATGCGTCCCGTGTTACAAACCTCATCCTCACACCCCGGCTTGAGGTGAACTCTGTGGAGGATCGCAGCTCTGAGAAAATCCGAGGGCTCTCGCAGGCATTTACACCCCCTCTGAAGAATGTCTGCATGCAGCTTATGAGCAATTTGTCACAAATAGAAAAAAAAACTGGAAAAGTGGCTTCATGAGGGGACGGCTGGCAGAGGAATGAACTCTGATGAGAGTCGTTCAACTTGTCCGTCTATGTAGGGATCTGTGTAAGTGCGATCCTGCAAATGTTGGTGGCGTCTGGCCGCTCCGCCACCAGGTGGTTAACTGCCCCGCTCTGTCGCCCCCGGTGCGAGAGGAGGTTTCTGGCACCGGCAGTGCTGCTGCCGCACAGAGTGACAGGAGGGGGGCGGGGCCAAACAGACAGCACCGGGACACTGACCGCCATCACGGCCGAGGAAGGAGCCTGATGAATATGTTTGTGAGCGCTGATCCGCACGCGCTGAACTTGTTGCGCGGCCGTCACCGCAGCACCTCGCCTCCGCTGCCCAGCGCTTTTCGTAATTATCGTCCCGCAGTCGGTCCGATGGGAAGTGGCCAAACTGTGGCTTTGACTTGCGGCCAGGAGTTATTACTCTAACCTCATCTACCTCCCCGGATTTGGCAACGGCATCCTAATCACGCCCTGGGGTGGCGAACAGACCACCCTGACAGATGCCCAAATTACAAGTAAACAACCTTGCGCGGGAGACAAACAAATGACCAGAAGAGGGGAGGCGGGGAGGAGGAGTGAAGGGGGTGCGAGGAGAACAGGGGCCTCAGATTGCCGGCATCCACACCGAAATAGCACAGCGGCATGAGTCACGGCGTGTCAATGTCAGCGCGCCAGCTAGGGCGCATATATCCGTCTTTTTAAGGTGGAACGCTACTGGGACCGGGATGGCGCTTCTGGCAGGGGGAGGCAGTCACTCAGCCCTTCAAAGGGTGACGTGAGTGGAATGCAGCCAGCGCTCTGTGGACCACATGCTGCATCCATGACCCCACCCCCCTGGATCTCCGCAATTAAATGTCCACTCCTGACAGTGACATTGATTTTTTGTCTCCTCTGCAACGACGGCTCGTTATTCACAGACGTCATAATCATACACCGCCGCTGTTAGTTACACCAGACCATAATGAGGCACAGTCAGAAGTTTGACAGTCAGTGTGAGATTCTGACTTCTGCCTTCTCTTTTTGATTTCTGTCACTTTAAAGGTGCAGTGTGTAAGATCATTTTTTTGGGTCACCTTTAAAAATATTACAAAATAATTACATACTGACATTTTCATGAATTTCTTATGAACTAAATGTTTGTTTGTTTTTCCATGAGCCTTATATGAGCCCATTGGTGTATATTTACATGAGGAGTGGATCCTCTCTACGGGGGCCGCCATGTTCATACAGTAGCCCAGAGTGGACATACTAAACTCTTTTGAGTTTTATTGATAACTGTAGTCTACCACAGGTTCTCCTGCATGTTCAGGAGGTGATGGATACAACATGCAACTTCACCTCTAGAGGTCATCACATCTTACACACTGTAAGGCTGAGAAATAAAACAGAGCTGACAGTGTAAATAAAAAGGACTCATATAAATCAGTGTTAAGGGTTCACAGAGGTAACTCATAGATGGGTGATGGAAAATCTTTTAAAGGTGCAGTGTGTAAGACTTAGTGACATATAGAGTTGAAGTTGCGCATTGGATCCATCACCTCACCCTCACCCCTCTGAGCATTCAGGAGAAACTACGGTAGCCCTTATTTTTCCCTACAGCTCAAACAAAACTAAATGTTTAGTGCGTCCACTCTGGGCTATTGTGAAAACATGGCGGCGCCCATAGAGAGGACCCACTCCTTATATAAATATACATTAATGGGCTCATTCAAGCGTAATGGAAAATAATAATACATTGAGGTGATTATACATTGATGAAAATGTCAGAATGTGATTGTTTTCTAATCTAATCTTTAGAACTGACAGAAATGACCAAAATCGTACACACTGCACCTTTAATACAACTTGTGTTTATATTTCAGTTAGAAGAACGTAACTCCCAGAATGCACTGGGCTCCCTCCTCCTGGATGCTTTATTTACAATCATCAGAGCTCCCAGGCGTCCATACATCACTCACTCACTGGATGCATTTCAAAGTCAGCATCTGCTTGTTAAACTCACTTTCTTCAGCCCCGCCCCTTAGTCTGTCAGCACGCATATAAACGGAGAAGTGTTCACACACACACAGAGTCGGGAAACTTTGATGTAAAAATCATCATTTGGCAAAGCTACAACAACAAACGATCAAATACGTCTCAGGCCGAGCAACACAGAGAAAAATTTACCATCGTTCATTTTCATGTACTTTTGATCATTTATCCTCAAAGCTGATGTAAAGTCAGAGAGTTCCCATCAACAGCTGTATGTTTGAGTCATTTCAGCTGAAGAAGAGGAATAAAAAGGATGTTTTCTCAAGAATATTTACCAAAGATTCAGGCAACATTTCCAGCTCCTCCAGTTCTTCCAGTTTGTCGTCATTTGAAAAAACAAAGAGCCTCAGTGGGTCAGACAGTCGAGCAACAGCCACAACAGTGACTGTCCACTTTAAAGGTGCAGTGTGTAAAATTTCTGTTAATTTTGTCACGGCTAAAAAATATTACAAATCAATTACATACTGATATTTCCATATTTTCATCACCTAAATGTTTTATTTTTTCCATTAGCATTAAAAGAACCCATTTTCCTCACACGAGGAGTGGGTCCTCTCTACGGGAGCCGCCATGTTTTTACAGTAGCCCAGAGTTTTGATGACAACTGAAGTCTACCACAGGTTCTCCCACATGTTCAGAAGTGTGAGGGTGAGGTGATGGATACAACATGCAACTTCACCTCTAGATGTCACCAAATCTTACACACTGCACCTTTAAATCCCTTCATACAGTAAGTACACTGCATAGGAGATTCTTTACTTGGGCATTTTCTCTATCCCAAGTATCTGTTACGTTTCCATTCTCTCTAAACACACAACACTGCAATTCAAACAAGGCTCTCAGCTGATCATTGATATACAGTGCATCTGCTGTATGAGCCCATCGTCTTCCCCAGTTCCACAGTGATACTGCTGTGGTTTCAGCAGTGTGTTTTCTCTCCAGCCGCCCGGTGTGTGTGCTCTCGCGCTCTGCTGCAGAATAAATAATAAAGAGGCAAATGCGCGGATTCCTCCCACCGTCTGTGATTGTTTATCTCAGTGTGCAGCCCACTAAAGGGAAGGGCACAAAGTGTGCGCCAGTGATACCGGACACAGCAGGACCCAAACCCCACTGCTTGTTAACTGTGCGGCCTTAAAGACCCCGAAAGCACATGATCATGCATGTGTTTCTACATGGGACAGAGCGCAAGGAAGAAACAAAGGAGACAAAGGAGAGAGAGAGAGAGATTAACTTTTATTTTGCGAACACAACATCCCACGCATGCACGGGCTGCTTCCTGCGAACAAGGTGCAGAGGGTTACTGCAGTGAACAGGCACAAGGACACAAAGTGAAAGTTGTGTTCGCCAGTAAATCACTTCCACCGCATGAATCTCTGCGTGCACGGTGACAATTATGGAGAGTTATATCATCAGCTGCGAGTCCATCTATGTGAGCCAAGCCCTTATCCTGTCGCCGCAGACTAAACACCGCCCGGGGATTGAAATTAAAACAGGTGCAGTTAAATCCACGCGAGGCAGGGAGAGGACTTTACACACTCCTCACCTCCGAGCGTGAAGGGACCGGGATCCGGCTCCACGTCCACACATGAAATAGAAAAGTAAATGGGAATTTATCGTATATTTATGAGTGCATCCCTCACTGAGCTGCACACCCACACATAGCCCCCCCCCCCCCCCCCCCCCCCCCCCCCCCCCCCCCCCCCCCCCCCCCCCCAAACGAACACAAACACAACCCTTCTCCCCTGGTGCTTCACAGTCCACATTCACACGCCTGCTCACCCACACACCCACATACACACACACACACACACACACACACACCCTGCAGCAATATGCACATAGAGGCTGGACCCCCTAATCCAATAAGTTGTGCTTCTTGTGCTAAAACCCAGTGAAGTCTGGCTCACAGGGAGTCCATGGAGAGCAGGGTCCCTCAAGCCTGGCTCACAGGAGTGGAATGGATCCTCTCTGATAGAAAACTTCAGATCCTCCACGGCGCACACACACACACACACACACACACACACACCCATGCAAACACACACACTCACA
>JAFBJT010110177.1:30030-73802 GCA_016785325.1 Chascanopsetta lugubris | reverse complement strand
TGACTCTCTCTCCTCTTCCTCTGCTCTCTCTCTCTCTCTCTCTCTCTCTCTCTCTCGCTCTCTCTCTCTCTCTCTCTCTCCCTCTCTCTCCCTCTCCCTTTTTCTCTTTTAAATGTGGGCAGCTTGTCAGTTTGTCCGGCTGTTGATAAGAGACAGAAAATCTGCCCTTTCTCAGAATGGCGGCATCACTCCCTATTTTCGCTGAGCTCTACAAACTGTCAGTAGATAGCAACATTCCAAATGACAGCTGCTTATCTGAGCAAGCGCCGGCGCGTTTGCCGAGGAAGCCACCGGTGATACACTGACCGCATTAATGTCTGGAAGTTCAGCTTCACTCAGTCTTACGGCGCCTTTGGGTCTAAAGGTGCCTCCCTTTTATTTTGTCTCAGAGGCGACGGTGTCTGTTAACAGACGGCCACGCGAGCAAGAGATAGTGTTTGAACATCAAACGCTTCCTCGGAGCAATCGGATTGGGAGGAGTAAACCATTCACAATGCATATGAATTGCTAATAGGTGACGATGTTTTCAAAGCGGCTTGACTGCATCTAATTAGATAGACGTGTTCCACTGGACCGCGGGTATCAATGGCATATCTGCGCACGTGGAATTAGCTCGCACCTTTGGATGCCTGCATGTGCAAACGCACCGAGGGATGAAAAAGGGAAAACATTACTACAGGGTGCAGTGCATCCAATTAATGCCAATGAGGGCTAATTTGACAAGCGGTCCTGACAGCCTATTCTCTGTACCTACTCATCTGAAACATGATGAATTAATTACAGGTAATCCCGATTGTGATTAAACATTTATTAATTTCAAATGACATTCAGCAGTGCCCAATTAAAAGGGCACTTTAATTGATATTATTTCAAAGAGAAAAAATGTCATTTTGGATTCCCCTTCAAGCTTTTGCATTAAAGGAGCCAGTGTGTTAGATTTGGTGACCTCCAGTGGTGAAGTTGCATGTTGTATCCATCAGGAGAACCTATGGTAGACTTCAGTTGTCATTCAAACTCAAAAAATGTTTAGTATGTCCACTTTTACTACATGGCACCCCCCCATAGAGGTATGATAAATAATAAAACATTCAGATACTTATAAAGTCCTGAAAATGTCAGTATGTAATTGTTTTGTAATATTTTTAGAGGTGCACATTTTTCCAAAATATCACACACTGCACCTTTAAGTAATCATGAAAATGTCAGTATGTAATTGCTTTGTAATCCTTTTTCCTCTCAATTGAAATGACAGAAATGAGTGAAATCTTCCACACTGCACCTTTAATGTTGAAAAGAAGCCCCCTCCCCCACCTCCCCCATTTATCCTGGGGCCATTTATTTTCTGGCTTAAATTGCCTCTAAATTTCGACTTTTTCTTATATCGTGGCCTTAATATGTCAAGCGTGTTTATTAAGGAATACAGGAATAAAAAAAAGACACCGGCCGAGTGTTGTTGCAGAGGTGAAACGCCGCGGGCTTCGCTCTGTCTTTGCTTGTTAATTTACTGCGCGATGTCAAGGACTGTGCAAAAGCCCCTCAAATCTATAAATGTTGGTTGACATAAAGACCCCGAGTCATAAGTGACCACCGTGGTAAAATTCAGCGCAGGGTCGTCTGGCTGCGCGAGTGACAGTGAGGGATTGTGGCTCCACGGGCGCCGCCTGACGTGACATTAGTCATCATTGCCAGTTCAGACGTTTCAGGGTTAGGCTGGATATTCATCACGGGCCCACTTGAGAGACTGTGGCTGAACCAAGGAAGGTGGATTGGGATATTTATGGACAAAGGAAGTCCAACGTCCCCAGCTGCCAGTGGTTGGAGTTAGATCACTGGTGACCTTACCCCTTTAATGACCGGTGGCTCCTCGTGTGCACTCGTCAAGGACTAAGATTCCCCACCGCTGACAGAGAAATATGTGTTTATAAACTATATTGGAAGAGTTTTATTGCATCATACGTCTTGAATAAGAGATTCCCTTTATTCCCCCACTCTGTCGGACTCATCTTTCAACTCGAAGGCCGCTCATACAACATATATTCACCAAGGCTATTGCTATGGCGTGCAGTTTCCCATTCATTACGTGGACGCCTGCAGCTCACCGCAGACCTAGTCCTCCTACACAGTTTCATTATGAGCCAAAACAAAGGGGCACTTCTTCCTGCATAAGCGCTCTGTTAACATGGTGTGCGCTGCTTGAACTGTCTACAAAGTCCATCCTGCATCGCTACAGTCTGACCTCACGGTTTCGGCTGCCGAACCCAGAGGTGTAACCGAATGTTGCCTCTCTTACACAAAGACCTGCTTTTCACCCTTTGAGTCATTTTGCCTGTAACCTGAAATCAGCTGCATGTGAGGACAGCCTCCGTATGCTGACATGCACGTCCACAGTTTACGCCCCCCGGAGATTCCCCTGTTCCTCCTGTTCTCTTCACTGACCATCATCACCGTCCCACACCGAGTTTCTGGTGATATATCCGATGGATCATCTCATGAAATAAAAATCTATCGTAGTTCATGTCTGCCTCCTTCTCGAATCTATCAAGGAGCTGAAGTGAAACTTATGAAGAATAACACCCTAAAAAGCGTGTTACAGGAACAGAGGTAGATTTAAAGGTACATTGCGTAACAGATCTGTCATTTTTGTCACTATTTGTCACTCAAATATTACAAAGATACTGTAATTTTCATGAATTCATTATCACCTCAATGTATTTTTTTTCTCCATTACCATTAAATGAGCCCCATTATGCATATTTCCATGAGGAGCGGGTCCTCATTGGGGGCCGCCATGTTTTTACAGTAGCCCAGAGTGGACATTATTACATCATTTCAGTTTTAATGACAACTGAAGTCTACCACAGGTTCTCCTGCATGATCAGAAGGGTGAGGGTGCTCTAGATGTCATCGAATTTTACACACTGCACCTTTAAACGAACAAACCCACTGTGAATGTGTAAAATACATTTCACTATTTACCTCTGCCCATTGAATTCATAAACTCTAGTATTCTCATTTAATTCATATGGCTACGTACTGGCATTAAGTTTCCACTGTTGCTCTCTCCCAGGAGCATCTCTCCTACATCACATCTTAAATTGATCTTGAGGTTCTGATCTATTCCTGCTTTATTTCAACATCGATTATGAGATAATGAACATAACGACAGTTGTGTAAGAGCATCTCCTTCATCTGTTCAATTCAATTGTGTCCGTCTGGGGAGGCCACCTGTACCAGAGCATGTTCTCTGCTGCTGACAATGGCCAAGTGCAGAGCAACATGGTCCTGCCTCAGATAATCAGATTATTTAATGGGTAGATTAAGAAGAAGAAAATGACCTGTCAGGATCCAGCACCACTGTTGCTCAGACTCACCACCCGGTTTGTTTGTTGAGCTACAACAAACTGTCACTCGAGATTGCTTTTATGTCCCAGTGGTCTGGAATTGTTCTCTTTTCTTTTTTTGTATCAATACACTGAAGAAACAGTTTTATCATTATCTTTCAAGTGGCAAAAATATCTTCACAGGAAGTGTGTGCAAGCCATTTCAGTGCCTTTATTTAGTTTTCCTGTATTATCTGATGTTGCGATATGTTTTTAATATGCGGTGCATGGAGTGCCCCGGTAGCTCATATCACAAGTCCAGGCACAATCCTGACTGCAGAGACCCGGGCGCAGGTCCAGTGTGCAGTCCTTTGCTGCTTACCCCCAATTCTCTCTCCTTGTTTTTTCTTTCTTCAAAAAATGTATCAAAAGCTTATACCCTGCACCTTTAAAAAAATAGATTAACAGAGAGTTATTGATTAGATAATTACGATTTTAGCAGATTGGGATCACCCATCATGAATGTCATGAATCAGTCGAAGCTCCCTTAGCTTAGAATAACAATGATGAAATAGAAATGTAGAATGCTGTCCTCAGCTAACATATTAATGCAATTATAAATGGCTAAGTAATTTGTCGGCTAATCGCTAGAAGAGCAGTGTGTGTCCTAGTGTTTTACAGGAAATTAATTTTGTGGACTTAAAGGTGCAGTGTGTAAGATTTGTCACTTTTGTCACCTCTATTGGTTGAAAGAAATATTAGATAACAATTAAATACTGACATTTTCAGAATTACTTAAATATACTTTTTTCCCACTGCGCTTAATTGAGCCCATTAATGTATATTTACATGAGAAAGCGGGTCCTCTCTACAGAGGCCGCCATGTTTTTACTGTTGCCCCAAGTGGACGTACTTAACATCTTTTGCGCTTTAATTACAACTGAGGGCTTCCCTTGGATCTCCTGCATGCTCAGAAGTGTAAGAGGGAGATGATGGATACAACAAGCAACTTCACCACTTGGTGTAACCAAATCTTACACTCTGCACCTTTAAGGCCACAAAGAAGAAATATGTTTCCCCAACTGGGTGTTGTGTTCACATTAATGCTGATTAGAGGCAAGACCATAAACATTAATTTGCAGTCATTTGACACAGAAGAAAATGCCATTTAAACATGTTCCCGAGAGAAAAACAGTTTTATCCGATTTTTTCATCCAAAATTGCAATAAGGAAATGTAACATTCTTTGTTTTGCAGGAACACTACAAACTACAATCTGTTGGGTTTTTTTTGAAGGCCAACAGGGAGTTGACACTTTATAAAATAATCACGGTGATATAACATCAAAGTGCAAGAGACCAAAAACATCACTGCTATGTCAGTTTGTTGTGATCTTGCAACCTTCACTGATTTGGCTCGCCATGAAAAGTAAAAGTAATCAAAGCAAGAATTTATTTTTCACAAAGGAGATGGCTTATTTATTTATATATTTATTGCGCATCCCTTTCTGTTCGCACGACATCAACCAGGCCACTTATTCAGCCATTTGATGAACATTTCTACATCAGTGTTGTGAAAGGCGGAGGGGGAATTAAAAAAGTAGCAAACCTCAGCTGAACCCTCGCATACCTTTTTATATAACCATCTTCAAAGTCCCGGGAGACACCAAAGATCATTTTAAACACAGAACTGCAGAGGTTTAAAAAATAACCATACAAAGTATCACTAGACTGCCTCATAACAGTATTTGAAGTCAGTGTTATAACCTCAAATCACTGCACACAGTGTCCCTTAAAGCGAGTAGCACTGACAGCCAAGTGTATGGTCATCCATCATGTTGTGTGGGGAGAGCTGTCTGAAGCCTCTCGAGGAGGATCAGTTCATGATGCCTCTAGAACCTGTTTACCAAAAGAGACCCAATATTTTACTGACATTCCTCAAAGATTTTTTTTTTCTTTTTACATGGGGTCATTATTCAAAGATGCACGTGATGCGCCTCATCTCTTTCTTATCCTGCAACCCGCCACCAAGCTACAACATGGACTCACTTCAAAAGACATTACTAACCAATACAAGCTAACATTCTCGTGGACTTATAATCACCAGAATTCATTTACATTTCCCTTAAATGAGCCCATTGATGTATATTTATATGAGGAGCGGCGCCTCTCTACGGCGGCCGCCATGTTTTCACAGTAAACATACTGAACATCTTTTGATTTTTAATGACAACTGAGGGCCACCATAGCTTCTCCTGCATGCTCAGAGGGGTGGGGATGAGGTGACGGATACAGTGTGCAACCTCACCCCTGGATGTCACCAAATCTTACACACTGCACCTTTAAGAAATATCCCACAAGAGCTCCAGTTTTCCAAATGTACCAACCGATGTGTCGAGCTGTCACAATTTTGCTCTTGCCAAAGCTTTTTTTTTTTAGCTTTGAACAGGACAAAATGTTGACTCGCTTCCAAATTCATTCACTGTACATTTCTCCATCGTGTCAGTAGGTCTGTGTTTACGTCATGATGCAGTTTGGGTCCACGCTGAAATATCTCAGCAACTTTATGGTGATTTCGATGAAATTGGATTCTCTAATGATCCAGTTTTGACTGTTCTGACTAACACCACCACCACCACAACATTAAACTCCTTCGAGCCGCATCCATGGCTCCATTTGACGGCATCCTCAGCCTCCCTGTGTGTCCCTGCGTTTCTATACCGGCTTTCCCCGAGCATGCGTCATTAGTAAATTAACATTTTCACTCGACAACGAACACGTCTTGATGTGAAGATGAATGTACACATCCATTTGATGCTCACAGCTGTAAATTCTCACGCTTGTTAATTAGCATGGCAGCAGTCATAAATAATTCCCACCATTAGAGACGTAAACAGGCTTGTTGATTGAAGGTTCCACATCTAGTAAATCCTTATGGCTGGTTCATTCAAATTAAAGGATCAGGAGGATCAAGCAGTTGTTTATTCATCAGTTGATTTGACCATATGTTCAATGATACACAGTAAGTCTTAGCTCTCACATTATATATATATGTGTACGGTGTGTATATATATATATATATATATATATATATATATGTTTTTTTATTTATTTTTATTATGAATTACTTACGATTTTGTGGAGCCTGCCTCCAAGTCCTTTGATTCATTCTTGTGTACTGTATTATGTAAATTGTATGTAGAATATTATTCTGATATGATACTCGAATTATACAGTGGCTTGTTGTGTACAATGTAGTCTTGTCCACTAATTGAACTCTTGAGAAATCGGAGGTGTTGAGATTCTGTGATTCGACTTGTCACAGTTAGATGGCACATTTGGCACATGTTGCATCTCATCTCTCGGCAACAACATCACAACATTTGGGACAACAATCTCTGCTTCTAATGTCCTCGTCCCCTGCATTGATTCTGCGCTTTAGTGCCAATAAAGTGGGCCACTTTGGAAATGGTCCATGATGTGATCTTGCCTTCATTAGCCAGGTTCATATCATTTGACCTCCATGTGACCTATGCATAAAACAGACTTAACATGGAAATTCAAACAGAAGCTTCTCTTGTCCTCCCTGCTTACGGACATTTTGCCATTAACTTCAAATGTGTTTGTATTTAGCTGCTGCTCAAGCTGTATTTTTCAAATAACAACCAATGCCTCCTGTTTACACTGCATGCGCAGTACATTGTATACAGTCATAGATGGTGGTTTTCATCCACACAGATTTGTGGATGTGAAGATTGTGTTTGTATGGAAACATTGTTTTCAGACAGAAACGTTGAGATGTGGATTTAGTTCCACAAAACTAAGAATTAGCCACTGCAATGATGACAAGATTAGACGTTTGAGTAAAGTCAAACAAATAAGTCAAAGGGCTAAACGGTGCAGTGTGTACGATTTGGTGACATCTAGTTGCATGTTGTATCCATCGCCTCACCATTACCCTTCCACACATGCAGGAGAACGTATTGTAGCCCTCATTTGTCATTAAAACTCAAATGCTGTTTAGTATGTCCACCCTGGGCCACTGTACATTTTAGTTGATAATGAAAATGCCAGTATGTCATCAAATAGAAGTGACTAAAATGACTCATCATACACACTGTACCTTTAACATGTGCGTATAAACCTGAACACAAATTAAAAGGATGCCAGGTCAAATCAAATGCATGGTCATGCTGAATGGTTTTCAGTGCACCCCTTCTATAATCAGGGGAATAGCATTGAAAACCTTTATGGAGGGTCACTGATTCAGTTTATGGAATCATCCCCACTGTGGTCTTAAAGGAGCAGTGTGTTAGATTTTGGTCACTTCTATTGGTAAAAATGAAGAAAAAGACAAATTACACAATTGAAAACTAACATTTTCATAATCACCTTAATGTATTTTTGTTCCCATTTCCATTAAATGAGCCCATTAATGTATATTTGAATAAGGAGAGGGTCCTATATGGGGGCCGCCATGTTTTTACAGAAGCCCAGAGCGGACTTACTTAACATCATTTGAGTTTTAATGACAACTGAAGTCGACCATAGGTTCTCCTGCATGTTCAGGAGGGTGAGGTGATGGATACAACATGCAACCTCACCACTAGATGTCACCAGGTCTTACACGCTGCACCTTTAAATGATGAAGACGCTTGCTTTTTATTTATTCGATCATGTAAGCAACAGGGATAATGTGAAGCAATCCGGGGTAAACAGAGTCGGGGAAAGATTGGAAAGGACTTTAACAGCATTCAAGGCCACAGTCTTCCTCTACAGAGTTTGTTTGGGCAGAAGTAGAGAAAACAATAGACGGTTTGGAGGAGCGCCCATTATGCTGCGCTCCTGATCATATTATTATGGGTTTGCGCTTCACTCTGCCGTTTCCCTTCAACACAGTTCTAAATACCACATTTGAGCTGTCTTGGTGCCACGCCCCGGGGCTTTGTGCTAAAGGGCCAAGAGCACAAGAATGGTTTATATTTGTCTTCTCTGTGGCTTTTGATAAGGATAATAAATCCTTCCTCTGAGCCTTTTCACTCATCTTCTCTACAGACGCGCTGGAAATGGAAGCCGCTACACTGCATTCTTAGCTCTGTAAAACCATTTGGTGCAATCGCACTGGCCCTGAAATCAGTCACGTGAGAGCCGGGAAAGAATTCGAGCATTGAAAAGCAATTTCGCCAATGTGTTACATAAATGTCTGAGTGTGTTTATTGCGTTTTTGATTTGCATGGGAAGGTTAAATCTAGTTTAATATCACGGGCGGGGACCATTTTCCACGTCTGATTGTAATTCTAAAACAGCTCAACCTTTTTGAAAGAATTAATCTTAGATGAAGGGCTCCAAATTGAACTCTTTATGCATTTTGAAGACATAAGGAAGATATCTTGATCTTGGGAAGGACCTGCTCTCGCCCCATGAGAAAGCGGCACAGGGAGATAATGAATATTGAATGAGCGTATCTACTTCAAGCAATCATCCCCATTGACTAAATCCCATCAGCACACAAATCATCGGTATGGTTATGCTGAGTTAATTAAGATCTAGTGGGAGGAATTAATCGAGTCATGCTATTGCCAAATGTATTCAATCACTGGACCAGCACTTATCTGTGAGTATTTTTTCTTAACTACCGTGACAGAGAGAGAAAGGAGATGATGACATTACATAGAAAATAATCACAATAAAAAAAAAAAATGAGTCATCCATATGGAAGGTTTCTGAGCCCCCCCCCCCTCCCTCCTCCCTTGCCTCGGTTCAAAAACAAACCTGTTGGGATTAGCAAGTGGAGATAGTGAATACTGTTATGTACTTGTGTGCTGCAGTTTGTGCGAGTGCAATATGGTTAGGGCTCGTATCTGGGGGAATACTGAACCCTCTCCGGCTTCTTGGACTTGCACTGATAAGAAAAATGAGTAAGATTATACCTCATTTTTCTTTTCAATGCCAACATTTTCCTTTCCATCGCCAGTAGTAATTGTGCCCTCCAGACTCTTACGGAGTGAGGGCAGAAATCGGTCGGCCCAAAGAAAACAGCTCTGGCAGAACAAAATGCCCCAATGAGATATTTGCGAGAGTTGTTGTGACACATGCATGGAAGCAATCACTTTTTCATTGAGTTAGAATAATTGAATAAGGGGGAAAAAAGGAGGAATATGATCTCAGTTCCTAGACTCTTGGCTTCTCTGTGGAACGAATTAATGTGTTTAAGTGTTGTAAATGATCATTTTTCATTTGCCAGTGCTACACGGCACAATTACTCACATTGTGTTGCAGAAGCGCAACTCGAACTAATTGGTCTGTATTTACTGTATAAAGCTCTTTTCTTGTCCTGAGGCCGACTCAAAGCTCTTTACAGTACAGACTCTATCAAACCAAAAACCTTGTATACTTTACCTTCAGTGTTTGCTTTTTCTTATATTCAGGACTGTGTTAGTGTCATCACCTATTGTTCTTACCATGCATGAGCATCTGGGTTTGTTTGGAATTGTGTAAGCACATTTGGAACATCATAATTGGCCCTCAGGGAATGGTCTGTTGAAATGCATCCCTTTTCAAGTCATGATAACCCCTCAAGGAACTTTACAGTACAGTTAACATTCATAAAGTCCATCACTTTGTCAGAACATAGATGGCAGGTTTAATATCTGGAATGGGGTAGTCTTAAGTTTTGAACCCTCAGCTCACTTGATAACTCATAGCCCTATATGGGTGGGTTTTAGTTTGGTTAGATTTCAAGACACCAACAGTGACCTTAGTGTGAAATGATGTTACCTTTACAGAGAAATGACAGCCGTCGTCATGGTTACGATAACAAAAGCACACAAAGTTGTGGCCTGAAAAATAATGACTAATCAACGGAATGATACGGAGACAAAAATAAATGCGCACGTGGCTTTACTTTACCTCGATCCACTCATAAAGTATTGCGACCTCCCACAGGTCAGGTGGAACTAATAACAAGCTGCTGCTCAATTCTACGGGATGACGATTATTCTGTTTTACATGATCTACTTTTAATTTCCTGTCTGTTGTTCTTGTTCTTCCTCTATTGTGAGGCAATTTAAATCCACTGCATGGCGTGCGTAAGAGTAAACCCTCTGGATGAGGGCGATGAACTATAGAATGACTGCGTATTCAAGTTTCAGGAGCTGATGTCTGATGATGTTTCATCCATCTTGTTATAGATGGTGGAGCTGATGTAACACAGCATTTGGAGCGACTGGTCTGGCCTGTTTTTTCTACTGGCATTGATCAGTCGTGTACTGGTCATGGCCAAAACATTGGAGTTGTTACATTACAGTTTGAAACAACACGTAAATATATCTGAACCCACCAGGATTCAGGACAGGATTTTCAAGTGGGTCTATTAAACATGTAATCGGTGAAAACAGTTGCATATAATTGCTCTCTCCATTTTATATTTTTTTCTTCAATAGTTTCTCTTTTTATTTTATTTTATTTTATTGTATGCTGTTATATAATATTCTGTATACCTTGAGCTGCTGGAACTTTGAACTTTACCCACTGTGGGATAAATAAAAGTCATCTTATATTAAGAGGGAGACACATTAACTGTAGCTTACATCAGCGGCATCAGGCTCAAATAAATAATAGTTGAGATTATTTAAAACAGACCTCCCACTTCTTGGGGAACCCGTTTCCCCACCTTTGACTGTCATGGTGTCTGTGCCCATCTGGTTCCAGCTCACCACACATCTTCTTCACACTTTACTGAATCACTGAATCACTATAGCTGCCTCCTTTCAGCACTAACCTCGCATGAGGGTAAAGTCCCATGGGTCGATATGTGTTCAGCTCCTTCAGCTGCAGCCAGATACACTGTGCAAGGCAAGAGGCGGATTCGAATGCTATATGCAAGGGGTTTGAAGTTGAGCCTGTTTTGGTTTTGATTTACTTATATGGTCTGTGTATCCCAAAAAAAAAAAAAAAAATTAAAAAAGCCTGCTGGTTGCTGGCAAGTGGTTCAGCCCGTGTGCCAGCCCTGGACACTGAACCCAGGATTGCTCCTGACAGCTGTGCTGTGAGTTGAATTAACACTGTGTTTGAGTTATCATGAATCATTATGTTACACATAAATGCTGGTTCAGAAGCAACGTTTGTGTTGTGTTGTGTTTGTGAATATTTATATTTTATTGCCTGCGACCCATCTTTTTTTGTTAGATAAACCACTGATGTGTAGTGATGGTCTAATAATTAAAGACCGGGGTAAGTTTTCAGCTCAGCATTTTTAAAGGTTTTTTTTTCTGAGCTCATGGTCAATGGAGGAAACTGGTGATGGTTTGTGGCAATGGGAACAGTCAATGAATATATTATACTGGAGAGTCTGTGCCGGTTTAACACCACTAATGTACAATGTGCAATCGGTTGATTTTACGATCATCTGCCCATTCCCAATCAATAAAAACATGTCATTTTCAACAGCTTATCCTCTCATTTTCAGGGGGTATCAGTGTTTGGGGCAGTCACACTGCAGCAGGGTTCAAGTGGGATTCAAACGAGTGACCTTTGCTTCCAAAGGTGACTGCTCCAACCACTAAGCCACTGCTGCCCCGCAAAAATACAATATGTTTAATTTTTGACAAATATTATCATTTGACAAGTTATATCAATTGAGGGGGAGGGGGTTATCTTGAGTGGTTGTCTAGTAGAGTGATCATCTGCTGGTGGGTGATGACCCAAAAGTGGGTTATGGACTTGTTCTCAGTGGGTTGTGGGCCTGTGACTGGGAAAAAGGCTTTTATTTTGAAGGGGATTCTTTGTACATCGGAGTTCCGTCTATTCACACTCCTGAACAGTAGGAGGCGATGATGCCCAGTAACGCTGACAGACACCTGCCATTTCTCAGATAGAAGAAAACCCCGAAAAAGTTTATTTGTCGCCTTTTGGAGTGAAGGTCACTGGTTCGAATCCAACTACAATGTCATTGGCCCTGACACTGATACCCGTCCTGGCCGGATGCGTACTGGTAGAAATACCCACTGACCCCGATTACTGGATAAGAGGTTGAAGATGACATGACATGATGTTGAATTATGTGTGTCCCTGAGGTGCACTTTTTGGATATTGATTAAAATGCAGCTGTTGTTGATGTTCAGCTTTGGGGGTGACTCAGGTACTTGGTATCAAAGTTCACATCTCCTTTACACAGAGATCATGATGCTATCTGGACTGTGTTCTAGAGGACAGATCAATAGCAACACTGAGCAGCCTTGTACCTCACTGTCTCTAACTCACACTCCTTTCTTCCTGCATATCTTAGCAACAACGGTCTTCTGTCTGAAAATTATATCCCTGACATTTTGGCTTTATTAGATGCAGTTTAGAGGAAGACAAGGACAAGATAACATGCACAAAAAAAAGAGCAAACAGAACAAAGAGCTTGGAGTATGTTGTTTTAAATATTAAGGCAAAATTAGAATTTACACACACTTTGGATATTAGTGCTGTTAGCACTTTAAAACAGTCTGTCTCGCGCTGCTGTGAATTGCAAATAATAGAATAGAATAGAATAGAATGCCTTTATTGTCATTATACACAATGTACAACGAGATTGAAGGACAACTCTGGTGGTGCTAAGAGGGAAAAAAAAACAGGGGGACCCTAAATATAAAGTCTATAAAAATAAAATAAAAAAATAATAAGAATAATAAGAATAAATAAGGGCCATCATTAACATTTTGAATAATCAGAGGTCTAGCATGGTGTAGTTGCTTGTGGCTACCAAGGTCATCCGATGAACTCAGGGAGGAAAACACTTCTCTCTGCCACATCCAGCTCTGCACAGTCCTCTCTCCTCAACTAATCCTCCTGGGGATATATACTGTATATCTAGTGCATTTAGACCACTGGCAAATTCCCACCTATGCGGGAGCCAGGGAGGCCCCGAGTACAGCTCATCGTCTGTATCACTCCCTGATTGACTGCTGCTGATGTAGAAATTGGATGATTAACTTTCTGAAATTGCGCGTAACCTCTTTTTAAATCCCCCAACCCCCGCCCCACAGAATTCCCAGCTTTTCCCAAACCACCATCCATATGTCAGTGTCAAATATGATCTGAGTTGTTGATTCTTTCTCTCTCGAGGTATTAGTTCCATTTGACTAATATTTGAATGGAAATTGCTCCGTCTGATGCGTTCACCTTGAAGTGAGCCAAATCCATCTCCGGGATGACACTTTTCTGCCTAAATAAGCATCACCGCATTGGAAAAGCGGCTTCTCTCACTTCCGGTTGGACACTGTTGTTGTCGTCACTATCTGCAGTATATTCTTCACAAGCTTGAGCATGCAGGAGAACCTGTGGTAGACTTCAGTTGTCATTAAAACTGAAATTGTTTTTATTATGTCCACTCTGGGCTACTGTAAAAAAAAACATGGTGGCCCCCGTGGTGAGGACTCGCTCCTGATGTAAATATACATTAAAGGGTAATGGAGGAAACATAAAACATTGAGGTGATTATAATTTCATAAAAATGTCAGCATGGAATTGTTTTGTAATATTTCTAGAAGTCACAGAAATGACCAAAATCACCCATCGACGCCTAATATTGGATTAGAAATAAATAGATAAAAGTGACTCGCACAGGTAGTAATTGTGTGTTGTTAACATAACTAAACACTGTTGGATCATTTTACCCCTCATTAATCTAATCTCATTCATCACGCTCCAAAAAACTAACTCCTCCCCTAAGGTGTCTGTTGCAATGCCTTCTCAATGCCGTCATTATCCAATCCATTTGTGGGGCAATCTGTTATTTTAAGTACCTGTTAAACACGCCTGCTTGTTGTTGGTTAGAGTCTGTTTGATCAACTCTATAGAGACAAGTTCACACCATAGACCGTACATAAAGATGGATGCAGCGTCCGTGACGTCACCCGCCGGTTTCTGCGGAGTGAAGCAAATTGTGGGCGAGTCACTCGGCGGTTCATCTGGCCGATGTCTAACTCCTCCTTGTTCCGGGTTCATCTGAAAACAAGCAAAGGGGCGGAACACACACAGAGCAGTGGCTGGGCTCACGGTGCCGTCGCATCGCCTCCAGTAAACTACATGCCAGGTCGGCCCAGGTGTCAGTCAAGCGGCCACGTCCTAAATTATGCACAATTTCAAACGTTGCCAAAATAAAAATAAGTGATTTAGAAAACAAATCAGTTTCATCCTTCCACAGCAGAGGTTGCAGCTTGGTCCACGCTGACAAATATTTTCTTGTTTTCTTTACACATATATGGCCACTCAGAATTGGTCAAATACTTGTGTTCAGTGATGTGTTTTCAATAATACCATCGCGCTCAGGGAACAGAAAATGAAGCGTTAATTATGAGAGAGAAGAGTTTGTCTTTGCGGATCCTGGTAGGGGATGGTGTGATTTCAGTGTCCTCAGCACCACACTGATGGTCACTGAAATACTACAATACATCCACACTTTACATCAAGGTTATTCAATTAGAATTCATAAAGGTCCAATTAGACAATATGCTCTTAAGGAAAGGTCCAGAGCGTAATGATGGAGAACAAATGTAATGGACAGAGCAATAATATTTACTGGAAAATAAAGCTGCACTAACAGCTTGGTGTATGTTTTCAAATTGAACCAGATAGGTTGTAAGTATAATTATATAAGATCTTATATTAGATAGACTGTAATAAGGTTAGCTTGTCCTTTATGGAACCCCACAGCTTCAGGCATTTTCTTACAAGTTTACTTGCTTAAAGGTACAGTATGTACGATTCTGGGTATTTTTGCCATTTCTAAAAAATACTACATAACAACCACATACTGACATTTGGATTTATTTATAATCACCCAAATGTGTTATTTTTTTAAATGAGCCCAGCAGCTGTGGCGGGCCGGTTATGGCTCGCGGGCCATACGTTTGACACCCCTGCTTTAAGTTATTGTTGACATAGTGTCCAGGTTTAAAATGAGCTGGTGTCCTCATGTAGGGGGATTTAGTTTTTGACCTTCTGGAAGTTTTTATGTAAATTTCGTTTTTTCTAATACAGTACAGTTTCTAAAAAAAGTTTTGACATTTGATAGATTGGAAGAGGGGGGGGGGGAATTAAATTCGACTTAAGACCCCGACTTACATTTCCCATTTCAATTCATCTTCGTGCACACACATCCAACAATGTCACGCAGAGGTCAGAGGAAGAGCCACTGATAGTGTATCAGCATCTCTGCCCAATGTTGCCCGGCTGGGATTACAGTGAACGTTGCCCCTATTGATTACACAGGATGTCTGAACATTTAAAAAAGTACCCGTTTGTAAAAAAGAAAAAAGAAAATATTACATGGTCTTGCACTGTGCAGCCATTGGCTGGCGTTGTAGCGGACGCCAATGCATTAGATAATATAGGAGAGGGGAGTGATGGGATTGGGTCAGAGGTGACAATAACCGGTGCGATACCTGGAGATAGGAGAAGAATGAACTTCACATCTTTGAGCCTAAGTGTCACTATTAACACCCTTTTCTCCACACATGCTGTTACTGCAGCTGAGGTGTCTGATTAAAGCTGTCTGGGAAGTCAAGACATTGGCAGATGTGGTTATCTGAGATCAAAGTTGGAATCATGTGCGCCTCTCCACGCCAGGGGCACTTAAGCTCCTACAGGTACTTTGCTGACCTGAATCAAGTTGCTATTGTGTTCGAGAGAAAAAAGGGGGAAAAAAAAGAAAAAAGCAGTTTCCATCAGACTACGACTCTCAGTTTGTCCTCTAATAGAAAACCCAACCAGCTGCATAAATTACAGCAGATATGTGATGTAAAAGAAGTCATTACAGCTTGAATTATTACTATTTAACTGTGCAATATGCTGTTGTGGCAGACATTTCTTTTGTTCAGATGATCAACTTTGAAATTATAGGGAAGTGCTCTGAATGAGACCACTTTCTCGTTAATGAATCCAGAATTCATCAGCATTCACATTCATTGCGGGGCATTTGGACTCCATTTTTCAACTGAGGCGAGGGGAGACATGAAGACCAATTGTATTCTTCATCCTAATATGCACCTTCCCACCCAACTTCCCCAGTCTTGGAGCCCTCAGTTGGATTGATGCCATTCAAGTGACAAACAACCAGACTAACTAATCACAGCATTGTCTAATGTGGACTTAAAAAAACAAAACAAACACACACTTATTTTTAGTTTATTGGCATTTGAAATTGCGCAAATTTGGAGGCTACGTCCATCTTTGTATACTGTCTATGGCTTTCATGTTATTTATTGATTTTTTCATCAACACATTCTTCCAATCCTCTTTTCTGAAGACAGTGGACTTAGCAGGTGGAGTTTGGGGGTTATTTGTAAATCTGGGTTAAAAAAAATCCCAGGTGTACAGTATGCTAATTTTGCAAACTTCTCCATACCTCATTTCCCTTGTTTGTGGAAAAAAAACAGTGTATACTTTGATATGAGAAAAGAGACTGACATTTTATTGTATTTTGGTCAAACCCATAACAGGCATTGTTGCCTCCAATACAGTTTGTGTGTCTGTCTCTGTGTGTATATACCAACTGCAGCAAAGGCCTATAAAGTTATATTTTTCAACTTTTTTAAACTAAAACTATTCGAAATGTTCCTATAGTGTTACTAATATTAATCACTTGATGAATAAACAACCCCTAATTATAACAAGGTCAAAATGAAGGAATAGATCAACAACCGTCTAATTAACTGAATAATTGTCCGATGTGCACTTTTTCTGAGGATGCGAATAAGCCTTGTTTTAATTAGAAAAAAAAGAAATATATTATATATATATCGGACAATATAAGAGGGGCAGTGTATTTATATGTATCCAAATGACCTCAGTTGTGCTACTGTATGTAGCTCATGACTGAGTCCGGCGAGTAAGCGCTTTTTATTCAGCCCGGCCATGTTGTTGCGTGGGTATTAGCTTTGCTTTGCCCGGACGCGGGTCCGTTGTCCCTGCCCACCCTTGCATGATATGAATGAAGATTAGTGTGGAGTGTTTGAATAAACCACCCAGGGTCTCGTGTTAATGCATCACAGCAGGAAATTATGTGAATGTCATCGCATGTATAAGTGAAATAGATGAGAAGCCCAATCTGCCAGGGAAGAGCCGGACTGTCGGCAGCTGTAACCAATCAAAAAGATGTTGATTTTAAGTGAAATGGCTTTGTTCATTTGAGCATGTTAAAATCAATACCTCCACCCTATATTTTATGTCATGGCTAGTTGATCCAGGCTGCGTACTTTAGCTTTGCCCCACCCCTCCCTCTTTTCCGCTGCCTCTGTCATCTGGTGATGCATCGAGCGTGATTCATGTGGGCTGTGCAACAAACAATGGGATTCTAATTTGTCATTTCTGCATGCCTGGCACCCTCACTCCTTGCCAGGTGGAGCTCTGGCAAGGTCATCGGATGTACCTGACCTGGTGTAAACTAGGACAATGGGGGTCAAAAACATAATGCACATGACATGGATTGAAATGGATTGCGGTCTTATTTTATCCCCCCGGCTTGTCGAGCTGATTGCCGAAAACACGACGCGGCACTCTGACACTTCTCACCGTTTCCCTCGTTGACGCTCTTATCGCAGCCTTTTCCGCTGGAGGATCGGTGACAATGGAAACCACAAAGGTGTTAGAATGACGCCATGTGGCCGAATAGTGCAGCTCTAATTGACTGAGGGAGTAGAGGGTGTCTATGAACAAGACACTCAGCCCCCCCCCCCCCCCCCCCCCCCCCCCCCCCCCCCCCCCCCCCCCCCCATTACAACCACATATCTTAGATTTTGCTGAGGTCAGGGAGGGGGTTTTAATTTAAAAATCATTAAGATGTGCAAATAGTCAGGACTTGTGTTGCATCCCAGGCAGATATCATTTTAATTAAGTCTTATCTTTGCTCTATTTCTCCTGCAAAAGGCATCATCATAACTCCACAATAACAACCTACGAATAAACAGCTGAGTAAGATTGAATAGGCCCTTGTAATGTGATGTCAAGTGCGTCTCTGAGTATGTTTCCTATAATGTATGAACTCCTCTGGGTTGGAAAGCAGAGGCATGATGTGTTCATCTGCTTCGAAAACTGGAATTGGCATCTATTCACAGCAGGGGTGTCAAGCTCATTTTCGCCAAGGGGCCACATCAGCAATGTGGTTGCTCTCAAGGGGCCTGTTTGAATTGTGGGCCTAAATGTGATTACTACTTAACATGTCGTTAAATAACTGTCTTCAAACTTGATTATCACGTCTTCACAAGTTACAAACTTATATACATTTTCTTACATGTGAAAATGTAAACACATCGAATATATTGCCACACATAAAAAGTGGCATGTGTAATTTACTACAGTTCATGGGCAATGTATGTTTTAGACTTTCATTTGTAGACAACCACGTGCCTTTTAGCTCTAACTAGCCTCTAAAAAATGATCTTGCGTGCCACATTTGGCCCACGGGCCATGAGTTTGACACATGATTTACCTGAATCTTGCACGACACATACTTTGTTTTTCGCTTGTCATGTCAAGGTTCGTTCTAATTGAACTAAAGCTATGCTATAAGAGAGCATTCTACTCCAGAGAAGGCGTTTTGTCACCGTAGCGCTCGATGCGCTGAGTGTGTTTATCCTAAGGAGAGAGGCGTTTATTGTGAAGTCAGTTGCATGTGAGAAAAGATTGATGAACAAACAACAGAACGCGCGCTGTCGCCGGCGAACACGAGCCATCAATACTTTTCCACTTGCACAAACATTTGATACCAGCCAGGAACAATGCCATGTTTCTGCTTGTATCTTTCTCTCGGTGATGGCGTCCCGAGCTGTCACGGCGCTTGTCATTCGTTCCTTCCTGTCCAAAAACTCAACAGCGTGCCAAATTGATGTTAAGGTAAATAAATTATCCTGTTCAATCTTCACATGAGACTCTGAAGCTGTCATGGTAAATTCTGAGTGCTGCTGTTGGGTGCGTCGAGGTGCCACTCTCGTCACAAGTAGCTGGCATCTGCTGCATGCATGCAGATATAGATGGAGAGAAAACAGTGCAGGAGCACATCCACAAACAAGGGAAATGAGGTATGGGGAAGTTTGCAAAATTAGCATACTGTACACCTGGGATTTTTTTTAACCCAGATTTACGCACAAATAAAAGCATTTGCCACTGTTTTCCTTTTGTCAGTAGTCAGTCTGCAATGTGGTTTCCTTTTTACTAATGTGTCGCCGCTGCATTAAATGTGTCTTCGTGAATGTGCAGGAAACAATGACTTGGAATGGCTCCATTAACCTCAGCATTCCCTATTCAAATGCAGATGTCTGAATGCTGAATACACATCAGAGCACTGCACAAACACTGGTGAAAGAATTTTACTCCCATCTATCCAGGTGTTGTTTTCCCATCAAGGCTATTTATAGCAGGAGCCAATTAAAAGCTGTGTTGGTCAATTGACTGGAAAATAAATGACAATTAAAACATTTCAATTATAGGAAAGGACAGGGAATGGGAGGGCTTTCATAATAACACTAATTTATCTCTCACCTCACCGAGTACATGAACTCAAATAATCTGTATATATTAACCAGCATCCATTATGGCCCTTACAAAGCCAGGACACCAAGCAGCCTTTGAAAAGAGGAAGAGATAGTTATTGGTGTTTAACAATTTAAACAAAACACATCAAAATAAGAGACTTTTCAGAGCAAAGATTCAATTTCTGTCTTTGAAACTGTAATGGTCTTTTTCAGACAGAGGTCAATGGAGCATTATTTCATCAGTATACTTTTTACAGGGTAATTTGATGCTTTATAACTTGAATACTTTATTATTTTCTTATTTGGAATTAGAGAATGAAACACAGTGATCTAGAAGAGTTGTTTGCATTACTATAGTGTGCTGTCATCAAGTGACCTTTTATTATGAGCTGGGGACAAGAGTGATTATAACATGAATCATGGCACCACCCATTCACAGTTGTGTTTTTCTATTAAAGGTGCAGTGGGTACGATTTTTTGTCACTGAGATAGGTAGAAAAAAATGAAACAAAACAATAACATACTGACATTTTCATAATCACCTAAATGTTTTTTTGTTCCCATCACCCTTAAATGAGGCCATTAATGTATATTTACATGAGGGGGCCGCCATGTTTTTACAGTAGCCCACAGTTGACATACTAGACATATTTTCAGTTTAAATGACAACTGAGGGCTACCATAGGTTCTCCTGCATGCTCCCAAGGGTGAGGGTGAGGTGATGGATACAAGAGGCAACTTCGTCACTAGATGTCACCAAATCCTACACACTGCACCTTTAATACATCTGTGAAATGTTGTCATGCTGTCATTATTAGTAGAATTATCATCATTATCAGCATTGTTGTATCTATTAATATTGTCAATTATTAGTACAACCACAATGATCATTACTACTGTAATTATTACTGTTATAGTCCATTGAGGCTGCTAATGTTGCTTCATCACTTGGGGGTATTTCTATGTGCGATGATTTGCGTGCACTTTGTGTATATAATGTATTTTCTTTAATTTACTTTCTCTTTCTTTGTTTTTCCACTCACTGCCTCTGTATGGTGAACTGTTTCCACTGTGGGATCAATTACGTGTATCTTATTCATTTTATTTTGTTATCGTATTCTATCTTATCCGACACAACAAATGTCCAGGGATCTTGCATGCAACTCCTATCTGTTTTATACTCTGCATGGCCTTGATGATGAGAATAGTAAGGACACCTGAATAGACACCTGAATGGACACACTTAATCTGATGAATCATTTCTCCCACAATTCAGACTGTGAGGGGCCCTCAACCTGTGTCATACCAGGGTTGCCAAAGAAATACACACAAGAGCTGTAATTTGAGAGGAGGACCTCAAACACATCCTCCAAAAAGCATGCTTCAAGTCTTCTCTTCAAGTGTCACAAGTCAATTTAATTGTTGTGGTATTAGAGAATTCTTCAGTGTTTCTGTATAGTCTCCAGCACTCCCACCTCTACTCCATCTCAATTAGCGTGAGTGAATATTCTCTTCACAAGTACGACCATCTGTGTGCTGAGCAGACTCACACCACTGAAAACAGATATGGTCCTCCTGTCAGATGCATGGGTGCTCATGGAATAAACATATACTCCACAAATGTATGTCTGTTGGACACATGGGCTTCACTATACAGGTCTGCTCTGCATTGCCAAAAGATGAGCTGTGTCCAGTTGGCTACAAGCTGCACAAAATAATCTTTGAATATGCAAACTAGAATCTTCCTAACTCAAAAAGGAAGATTTCGAAAATGTGATCAATTCCATTTTTCTTCGCCGCTTTTGAGCGGAACTGTTATTCTCGTGGGTTCTGAAGACTGCGTTGACTGCTTCACAAAATGGAAGTGAGATCACCTTGTTGCAATGCATGACAAAGATAAGGTCAATCATACCTGAAAAGCTGACAACAGCAGATAACAGTTTAAAAAAATAATAATAATAAAAAGCTGCAAACAGTGCTGCCAGTGCCCACACTAAACAGTGAATGTTTTTTACAAGCACTACAGTGCCCGTAACAACGTGGGTGTATGTCACAAAAAAAACGTGATGTGCAATATTTTTCATGTTGTTAAATGACAAGTAAGAGGAGTAAGCCCCTCCCTCTAATGACCAACTAGCGGTGTCAAACTCATTTTAATTGATGGGCCACATTCACCCCGATTTGATCTGAAGTAGGCTGGACCAGTAAAATCATAGAATAGTAAATGACAATTTGTTCCTTTTGTTTCAGCTCAACAATAGTATACAGGTACATTCGAAAAATGCTCCCATTTAATAAACTATCTTTAAAAATATATATCATGAACATAAACAAGTTGCTTTCTACTACTTTAACTTTGAGTGAAAAATTGTGGTTAATGCCATGTCATCTTCTAACGCCTTTCCAGTATGCTGGGTCACGGGGTAGCTCTACCAGTACAGGGTCAGTGACACTACAACAGTGCCCACATGGGATTCGAACCAGAGACCTTTGGCGACTGCTCTAACCACTGAGCCACTGTCACCCCTTGTGTTAAATGTCTTTTCGGTAAATTTTTTTGCTCTTTGCAAAGTCATCTTGCGGGCTGGATTGGACCTAACAGTGGACCAGTTTTTGGCCCGCGGGCCACATGTTTGACACCTGTGAACTATTCAGGTCCCCGAATGGCCCCAAGCCATTTAAAACCCCTGTGGCTGCAGCCATATGGTCCTCATGGTTCAGGCAAGTGACACTACCTGGCTACACACACTGTGATGGAGAGAGAGAGAGGGAGAGAGAGAGAGAGAGAGAGAGAGAGAGAGAGAGAGAGAGAGAGAAAGAGAGAGAGAGGGGGGGGTCACCTCAGGGAGCCTATACTTTACCAAAGGAAGGTTCTGATACCAGCTCAGCCTCTCGCTTTAAGTGCGAACCACACGGAACAAACAGAGAGAGTAGGGGGGCGGGAGGAGAAGGAAAAGCAAAGAAAAGAAAAAAGGGGGGGGGGGGGGGGGGGGGGGGGGGGGGGGGGGGGGGGGGGGGGGGGGGGACTCGGTGGATGCGCGTGCCATTGCTTCCATTTCACGGCGAGGAGCGCGGAGAGCGCGGAGGGACCGTGCGCAGTTTTTCTCCCAGAGAGCCACAGCGCATCTCTCTCCTCCGAACTCGCTTTCCTCGAGCGGGCGGGAAAAAGAATCCCCCCGAAAAACAACACTTTCCTCCTCCTCCTCCTCTTCCACCTCCTTCCCCCTCTTCTTCTTCTTCTTCTTCTTCTTCCTCCTCCTCTGCCTCCGTCAGCACGAACTGTATTTCATAACAAGCCTGTTTACTTGGAAGGCTCGTCCGTGGTCTCTCTCTCTCGCTCTCTCTCTCTCTCTCTCTCTCTCTCTGTCGCTCTCTCTCTCTCTCTCGCTCTCCCCCTCTCTCTCTCTCTCTCTGTCGCTCTCCCTTTCTCTCTCTCTCTCCCTCTCTCTCTCTCTCTCCCTCTCTCTCTCGCTCTCTCTCTGTCGCTCTCCCTCTCTCTCTCCCTCTCGCCGCATTTCTGTGTTTGCGGAGCGGGGTTCGCGGTGCTCAGCGCCACAACAACACAGCGAGGGAATATCAATAGAACGGTTGAAGTTTTTTTTCTTTCCCCCCCCGGAAGTTGCGCGTTTGACAAACACAAACATGGGAATCTGTGGCCATTTGGCGGTGCCCGGGAAAAGCCTCGTGGTGCTCGGACTTAAATTGTTATTCCTTGTACCCGCAGGAGTTCCAGCCCGGAGCGGGGATTCTGTACTAAAGGACAACATCACCGTCAGACAGGGAGACAGCGCCGTCTTAAAGTAAGTCTGCGAGTCTTTCTTTTATTTTTAAAAAAAAAAATTTAATTGATTAATTTATTTATGATTATTTTAACCATAACTGCTCTCTTATGGTCCTCGTGTGCGTCACGAGTCCTGGTCCAAACAGCCAGTGAAGTGAAACGCTCCAGAGTTACTAGAGGTCATCGCAAAAAAAAACAACAACAACACATGCTTATGTCAGTAGGTGTGCGTGCGTGTGCGTGCGTGCGTGCGCGCGCGTGCGTTTTGTGATATGCTGGGACCGATGCTGCATGTTGTCATTTTCCATGTCGAGGTGCTATACACCCTGAAGCCTCCCTCCCCTGCTCATTGCCCTTGAATGTTATTGATCCGCCTGGTTAATGTCTTGTTGAGGATGCACAGAGCCGAGATTGTCAAATTCGGCAGGAGGAGCGCTCCTTGTACGTATCGATCCGAGTGTGGAAAGACAAATGCAATTTTTGACTTTCATTTTCGGGCATGAGTTCACCCCCCCCCCCCCCCCCCCCCCCGCCCCCCTCACACACACACACACACACGCACACACACACACACACCATCACGCTGTGATGAGAGTTCTCTGAAGCCTGGCATGAGTGTTTATACATCCAGTGTTTAGCTCTCAGATCACTCCTAAGTATTCTTATTAGGGGGTCATCTTATCAAGATATGCCATCATCATCAATATCCAGTTTAATCTTATTATTTCCTGCATTGGTGTTATTTAATCTTTATCAAAGGTGTCTTGGACAAATTGCGATTTTGTGTGTTTGCACATAGTACAAACTTCTTTCCTGGTTTTCTATTATAAGAATAGACCAGGTGTTGTGCTTGGAATCCAGAGACCCCATTGAAATGGTGTGAGATACACTCCACCCACAGATAATGCACACACACACACACACACACACACACACACACACACACACACACACCCCTATTGACAGAAGCATGTGCTGGAGACGTGTGTCTCACAATGCCGTTGGTGTTGGAGCTAAAAGTAGAAAACCCATTCAGCATTCACTCAGCAGCATTCTATCCACCCTCATATTTACGTGGACTTTCACAAACGGAAAGAGACTGTGGGGATGATTGGAATGAGGTTGCTGTAACAACAAATTAGCTTCGATCAGGTAAGGGTATATAAAAAAAACAAAACCTAAACAAACATAGAAAATAAGCACTGGGGACTGGTGAGGGCACCGTTGTGAGGTTAATTAAAGGTGTTGCAGATTTTCTGCACATGCCAAACAGGCTACAAACCCCTGCAGAGTGCCACAGATGTTGATGACGGTCTTAATTGCTCACTGAAGTATGGAACATGCAATACGAGCACACATGTTAATGCATGGCTATAATGTGAGTGTGCCTGGTGAGCGTTCAGTACCTCGAGTTGTCAGAGCAGGGCAGCAGAGTTCAGCTGGCTGCGTGCCGCCTGAGATTGGAGGTATTTGGACAGAAATTATTGCACAGTCAGACGGCTGTTGACAAAGATGAAGAGCTGAACAGTTTGCTGTTGCACCTCAGGTGTCGATGAGGTGGAAGGTGATCCAAGCGGGTGGAGCCACACTGTGTCACCTCACGGGAGGTGGAGATGAGTGCACTTCCAATCTTCTCTTCCCTGCTCTGTGCAGCTTGTTCACCTTCACCTTCATTCGGCCTCATCTGTTACAAACAAGCACTGCCCTCGACCGATTAGCAGAACTTGTTAAGTAACCAGCCAGATCCACACCCGTTTTCACTGTGTTCGCCATGGAAGGTGACAGGTTGAAATCCACTCCCCGCTCCTTTGTCACGCTGATGTCGAGTTGCTCATAGTTGTCCCTGTTACTGCCGGCAAGGCTCCCTTGGCAGCCACTCACTCTCCTTTTCCTTTGCCCTAACCTCTGGATCCACAATAGGGGAGTCATCAAAGAATTTGTAGAGTTGCCATGACCGAGAGTTTGAATCTTAAAAGGAGAGGTGTAGAGAGCGAACCCCAAAGCTGACAATGAAGTCACTCGGGGCGCTGTTTAGCTGTTTCACCGTGAACTGCATTCAGTGTCCTGGAGGAAGATGAACCGCTGCCCATCAGTGAGCCAGTCTGTCCATAATCCAGGAAACCGTTCGAACCACCTGCATTGCTTTGAGCCTCTCCCTGAGCAGGAGGAACTGGATGCTGTTGAAAGCACCAGAGAAATCAAAGGACATCACTCACACCCGGCTTCTCAGTCTCTGCGGGTGGGAATAAAGGCCCGTGTTGCAGGTATATGATAGCATTGTCCACACATTTGACAGCTAGCTGCACCCTGAGGGTGATGCTGTGAGGACCCGCTGTCTTGCCTGTGTGCTGCTTCTCTTGTTCCCTCTTCACCCAAGTGGCAGAGAGAAGGAAAGGCTTGTCAGTGTAGCAGGTCGGTGAGCCTGGGACTCAGGTAGGAAGGCAAGAACAGAGTAAATGTTGTGTTGACCTCTGACTATATCAACATATCTGTACAGGCTGCAACTATAGCAGACCGATGATTATTTTCTAATTTTACTTCAAGTCACCAGCATGAACAGTAGTTAACCAACGAAGTGAGATTCAAACATTGAAACGCAAAGCCTTTGCATCGCAGTCTAGGATAGATAAAATATCCTGTGATCTAATTCACATCGACTGTACACGGGTTAAAAGCTTCGAGGTTATGAAAACTAAAATATTAATATGATCCTGGCAATGTGTTTTAATAAATAGATGTTGCATCTGAGTGATTTACAGCGGCTGGCAAAGTTCCTGGGGTCTTGTTTTTTTTTTTACTTTTTACTGAGCCGTATTAATAAAATACTGATGGGAACACAAGGAAGTATCATTCTCACATGGAAACAGCCATTGGCAACAAAAACGTCTGCAGAATCATTCATTATGGCTCACTATGCAATGCTACATATTAATCTTGCAATAGAAAATAAATGTCCTGAGCGGCGATTATTTGAAAACAAAAAAGTCATGTCATTGTTCTGCCAATATATTCACCTACTAATATGAACCATCAAAGTAATGTAACAATATTTTAATATGTTTTCAAAGAATCCTTAAAAAATGTTAATGTTTCACAGCACAAGTGAATATAACCCATCTTTTTCCTGAACACGTGTGAATGCATGAATCAAACGTGTTTCAAAAGCAGATACATAAAAGAACATGACTTGAGCCTCAGCTATGATTCACATACCACCTTCTGTGAACACAGTGACTGACTGTGATCAACTGGACTGATGCCATGTGCTGAAAAAAGTGGATTATAATTAGCTAAAAGCTGTGAGATAGGGTGACATGATGGTAGTGCAATGGAGCTTATACTCAGCATATTAACAGGTCCTGTTGATTCTTGGTGTCAATCAGTTGAATTTGTATTCCTGTTAGCAATGTGGGCACTGGAGAAAGGTTAACATGAGCTTCAGTTCATAAAATTAAAATAAATCAATGTAGGTGCACTCTGACCTCAGTAACTGCAGTGCAATTGAGAGCGTGCAGTTGGTAGGTGTTCATGCGTTTTGAAGACTCAGCAGCACATTGAGGACAAATCCCACACTGACAAGTTTTACACCATCAATAAACAGAATGTAAATAAGATGCACATTCATCCAATAGCTTGTTAATCACAAATTGTGACTAGATCAATTATTTAGATCACCCTAAAAGCTGTCACAATTCTGATGGGTGTCCCAAGGTTGTGCTGGAACTTCAGAGATTTGTATATTGAAAGACTTGCCCTCAGATGAGGATGATCCTTTTTCTCAATTTAGAAACATACATTTTCCAAAAGTGGGGTTCTAATGCAAATTTCCTCCCATTGTCAAGTTCCGTCTTTGTTACACACTGTAGTCCTTGACACAGCGAACTCCTTGGCTGACCTGTGGAGGACTGCCGACAGACACTTCCATAACAGATGCTGTGTAGTGTCACCTGCAAGTGACAAGCTTCATTATTACTCTCCTCTCCTGGTTTCACCTCTGTCAGGAAAGGTGTCACCACCAGCAAGAGTCACTGCTGCAACAGTAAGGATGGCAACCCCTCCTGGCTCCCGTCCCTTGACTGTCCTCGGATGTGTTTATCGGAACAATGGAGCATTTCCATGTTAGAAGCATGATTTTTTTTTGGCCCTGTATACATATCTGCATCCACTGTGAGCATAATTCTGTAGTGTTAACTCTTTCGTTCCATAGTGGGCCGTCTAGTTAAGGCACTTCAACCTTCTGGTATTATATACATGCTGTGTGTGCGGGCTGGGGGTCATACTGCTTTTTCTGGCGTGGACAGACCTGCTGTGAGTGGCAGCTACTGTTAGTCTTCACCAGCAGTGCATCTTATCCTTTCTTACTGTGGAAGCCACTGCAGCCATCTAGACAGTGACATTAGAAAAAGGCACAACTGGCTCTATTGTCTGTCTGAATGCAAAACATACGACGAGAACCCGTCCATACAAAGACGATCTTTTTTCAGTTTGTTCTGAGTTAGTTAGTTCTGAAAAAAAATTTCCGTCCGTCCTCCATACATACTACTAATAATGCTGTAGTACAGCCTCGAGGCCTGAGTGGCGCTGCAACACTGTCAGAGGAATACACCAAAAACAGTGAAAAAGACATGGAGTATGCGCACCAAACTCTTAAGATGTAAACAAACACAAGACTAAAAGGGGATATGAGACGGAGAAGAAGAAGGATTTGATGACGGTGGCAGAGTTTGTGTGGACCGAAGATGAGGTGGAGTTTATGCTCCGTACACTTTGGACAACAAATAATCCCCCATTGTTGTTGTTGTTGGTGGTGAGTTAGCGCATGCGGGTGAATGGAGAGAGTTGTGAGAGAGGAGTACTTGGTTGTCCAGACGAATATGATGAAATACCATGAGATCTTCCCACACTGGGACCCGGTCTCAAACAGTGTCGTCTTCGCACCTCGTTTGGAACCTATTTTTGATGAAAACTTTAGCGAATTCACCAAAATGTGTCTACGTGTGGACGGGGCCTGAGGAAGCCACTGCAGGCATCCAGGACAGTGACACTAGAAAATGGCACAACTGGCTTTATTGTCCTCTTCACAACCACTGTCCTCGATTCTAACAAAACGTACACGTAGGACTAAATGACAGTGAAGTTGTCTCACAATAGTGCAAACTCTCCACTTCACTCTCCACTTCAATGCTTCTCTATGCATGGAAAAAAAAAAAAAAAATTTAAATTTGTTATCCTTGGGAGAGATGGACAAGTTGGTATATGAACAGATAGCAAACACATCCAAGTGCTCTTGGGATGAGAAAGAAAAGTGATGCTAGATGAAAGCATTAGTCATGTATGGACTGATCTGGGGACTCAACACTCTTTGAAAGAGTATTAAAAAGAAACAGTGCACTCTCCGTCGTTAAGCTTTTCATCACTTCAAAACATTTGTCGTTCATTCAGACTTCAGTTAAGGTTTAATTGGTACTCTTTTAATTACATCCTCTCATTGCGTTCTCTTCACCTAGCATAATGGTACCTGGCCAGAATTAGCACTTCCTGCCGCTTACCCCGATGAACCAACTCCTCAGATTTGCATAAGAGTTTTTTTTTTGAAAATGTGAAAGAAAAATACAACACTTGAATGGGAGCTGGGGTTATATGGAGTGCTACACAGTGATGAGATATGAATCACCTCAGCAGCAACCGCAGGCTGCTCCTGTTCTCTGGTGCCAACAACTAGACGGTTATGTCACTGACAGGCCCTTCATAATTTGGCACCCTGCGACCCCTCTCCCAGGTGGACAGATTAGCAGCAGATACGGCTGAGGTGATGTCTTAGCCTTGTGAACTAGAACACAGAGTGCTGAATTTCAAATGATGACTGGCCTGTGAGGGTAAAGGTGCAGCTATGCTAAAATGATGGCCCCTTTGTTAAAAAGGGAGTGTACAATTAGAACTCATCCATTCTGCGTTCGTTTCATTCTTGTGATCAACCTGAGCTCATGTGATCAACCTTTGACCCAACCGTTTTTGTCAAGTATGAATGTTTCAGGCTGATGAGTCAAAATCAGTGTCAAGAACTTATCCTACCGTCAGTTCACACTGAGGATTGAAGGTTTTGGGGGCAGCATGAATGGGGTACTCGGTGGCCAGAGAGCAGCAACTCATCAGGTGCCATACAACCAAACAACTTTCCCCATTAAACCTCAGTTTCAACAGGACTCAGTTACATGGATAATATTTTAGTATGTGACTCCAATAACCTGTAATTTAAATCTTTTTTTCCTTCTTGACTTTGAGTGTTAGAACAAACTACGAGCCTAAAATATTACTTTGATGTATCTAGTTTGATGTTCTGAAAAATGGAATGTCAAGTTAAACAACAACCAGCAAATTTAAATCATTTCAAGCTTTTCCAGAGTAACCTCTCAAACATTAATTCAGATTGGACATTTCAAACTATTTGAAAAGTACTTTAATCGTGTGGAATGCCTTGCTGTATTTCCCAATATTAGAGTGGTCTGATGCAGCACATAAGCATACAGAACATCTGAACAGATCAAATAATTAATATTACTATCAATAAAATATCTGGCAGATTTGTACATTGTGCTACTTACTGTATAAGGCTCTGAATGTGAATTCTATCTTCACTAATGGACAACCACTCAAAGCAATTTACAGTCTAGCTTTTCCATCCATCCATCCATCCACTTATATAGTGCATCTATTGTTGCACATCTCTGACATTACTACATCAATACTATTATACTATACTTACTCTACCCATGAAACAAGTGCCCAATCATTACCTTACTTTTCATACCCTCATAACTGAAGAAGACATTTTTCTACTCCTGTAATTTTCTTTACAATATAAAACTGTATCCTGGGTCTTTTAAAGTCTTGAAGAGTGGAAAGTACTGTTCAGTTTTTGGATTCAGCACTTGAACAAGAAAGATGCCCAGATGTGTGTGGGTATGGAATCATGATACCTATATCGTTTTATTTCAAAAATATGTTGCGCAATGTCAGAATGTAAAATGCCAAGAAGTTGGTTGTAGGTACAAAGCCAATGATGTCATTTGTTCTTATTTCACTTTTTTGTTACTCCCTAACAAGTACATCCATATTCTTTTATTGAAGCTTTGTTTTAATTGACTCTTGTTCACTTTACTCAAAGATATATTAACAAATGGTCTCACACTCATCGTACATTCTGTCAGTGCAGCCACCAGGGGCAATTTTGGTAACAGTATCTTGCCCAAGGTCACCTCGGTGTACAGAATAGGGGAGAGCTGGATCAAACTACTATTGTTTTGGTTCTGATGATGACTGAATTGCTCTGACTCCTGACAACTACAGTGCCAACATGCATTTGTTAAGAATTATCCTAATTGATGCCATGGACATTGTATGTACCCATATCAGATTCATTCATCTGTCTTGACCATCTAAAACCCATCGCTATTTTATGTCGTGGAGAATGTCATTACATCTGCGAGCTTTCACTGATTACCGGATAGAAGCCAAGGTTACGTGCTTTGCTTTTACCACATACTACTCATTCTTTGACACATGAGTAATGTTTGAAGCTATTAGCCTGATGAATGGAATATGTGAGTCACACAAAACATGAACATACTTTTTCTTTCTTTTTTTCTCGCAAGAAGAAATAAAGTAAACTGAATAGTTCACAGCTAAGCAAGTTGTACTGCATTCACCGAAGAGGCTTCCACTGGTCTGTGTATCAGTGCAGGAGCGATTCTGAATTTTGAACATAGGGACTTCAAATTGGTGTGACTTCCTTGTGCAAAGAAAAACATTTGTTAAATTGCGCAGAATTACATGGATAAACTACATGGTCCAAATCTCCACAGTTTTAACATAAAGGAGCCAACAGAGATTTCTGTGTTCCTTTTGTATCACTTTGTCATCACTGCCAGTAGCAGCTAACTAGCTCTTGTCTCTCTGTTTTTATTATGCTTTGGACTTTGACCTGAAACACTGCAATTCCCCCCAACTGTGATGATGAGTATTTGGTTACAGCTAAAAGAAAATAATATTTAGCTTGTGGGCAGACAAGGGCAACTCACAAAGGGAAGAGTGGATAATGGAAATGGACATGATGGGTTTATTCTCTTCATTTGTGATCTTGCAGTGATGTACCTTTTGGTTTAGCTCATTTTAGAAGCTGTCTTGTCATGGCTAAATCAGATAAGATTTATCCAAATTTCTCCTTTACAAGAAAATGTGAATTTTTCTTGGCATAGTTAAAAAAGAATTAGGCTTCCTTACTGCAACAAATCAAGATCCATGTTGTCCCCATTGCATTATGGAATTAGTTGAAATTCAATCTAAAGTAAGGTAATATCTATGCATTTATGTCTCTTCTACAGACTACCGGAACATAAAAAAAGGCTTTTGTGCATCCTTATCACCTTGACGTTGACTTATGTAGTTAAATATGACATGCTATTGAAATGAGGGTCACGTAACATAGTCAAGCTATTATTTTCAAACATTTCAGTAACAATCACAGTGTGTTCAAATTACTTTGACAAAATAATGTACTGTTGCACACCCACTGGTTATACACCTAACAATGATACTCTGGTTCTCATTCACCATTCCCCAGTTGTCCACCAGGGTCGTATCAGTCTTCCAGCAATCCTCAGGCATCCATCTTCTGGAAGCTGGGTTTCAGCATCTTTCTATTGTCGTAAATCACAGAGATAGTCATTAATTTTTAATATCCAGAAACCTATGCACCATGCTGCAGCCCCACCAGACCCTCCACTTCTGAGAGCTTGCCACATCCATTACAGCCTGCCTCAACTGTCCCCTATCTGTGCATGTTTGGCTGCACTTTTCTGATATCATCAATACTCATCAGCAACTCCCTCCATTCTTGCCACATTCTGCCAGGCAATTTACGCCCCAGTACTTTCACTCCCCTGCCTACTCCTCACCTTCCTCTTTTTTAGAACATCCCCATCGCTCTTACTCATCTTACTCGGTGCTTATATTCAGCCCTGACTGTAAAAGTAGCCATGGAGTTTACTCAAAGTGTTGAGTCGTTGATGGTTTGGTTGTGACTAGGACATCAGGACTGACCAAGGCTAATACAGTAGAATCTAGGTGGTGTTAATGGTAACCATTACCAGGATAATTTCAAGCATTACTGGTTTCCATTCCGTTTAAGTGGTTGCCCATTTGTCTCAGTAAAAGATCTGATTTTAACATATACAAACTATTGATACCACAAATGTAAGTGCACATTTTGAATTTTCCAATTATATGCTTCATTGAGGCCAAGGAATGTGCTATGTAAAAATCAGTTCAGTGTGTACATATCAGTCACTCTTATCTTGTAAAATTGTCAGCTAAACAGGTGACTAGCACTGTAACAGGGGGTTTGGGATAATGTGCTTCCAAGCGTGCCTTAAGTTTGTAAAAAACATTGTGCTTGTTTTCTTCTCCTATGTCCTTTATACATCATTCAACTATTTGGTGAAGAAGTTGGTCAGAATCAGTGCTGGATGATTCAAATGAAAATGAACTAAACACCTCATTCCAACAGGCTTGTTTAGAACTTGTAAAACGACCATTACTACTACTACTCCTACCACAATCTCTATTACTACTACTACTTCAACTATGAATTATCATTTGTAGTAGTAGTCGTAATAGTAGTAGTAGTGGTAGAAATAGAGAGATGTATGTGTGTGTTCAGCTGTCCAAAATTAATTCATTTTATAGAACAGTTCATCAGCTTTTGGTGTAAAAGCAAAATTGGAGTCAAGGTCACCTTGTTCTTAAGAAGTACCTCCAGGTGTTCCTGCAGGGCATAAGTCTTTGTTGCTCTTTCAGGTGTTGTATTTGTCCTCTCTTTGCCTTTTAGTAGAAAATGCTGCATAAATTGAAAAAAAAAGATGAATGTTAACATATTCTGTTCGGATTTGGCCATATCGTTTAATCTTGAGTTCAGTTTTGCACTCAGGCCAAAAAACACTGTTATAAACAAATGGCAGTTAACATGGTTGTTTAAGAGTGAGATGTGCTTCATAATGTTATCTTGATAACATGGAATTAAGTTCAAAGCAGGATGTCCCAGTTTTAGTTATTTGATGGCATTGCAGCTCTTTTGACATGGTAAAAGTAATCATCAAATATCATCACTGTACTGAAACTTTATTTGACTGAAAAAAACAAATTTACAATTGAATTAAGGGCTTCATATGATTGGTAAACGTACATAAAGTCATGGGTCATATAAGTCATATTATGGTAATTCTCGCTCCTTTGCAATACTTCAGAGAGCTCCTACCTCAGTGTTAAATGACCTGCTGTGGTCAAAATAAAAGGATAAGCTGTTACAGCTGCTCTCAGACAGTATAGTGGACATTTCTCTACAGTGCTTCAATATCCGTTACCAACTTTATCAAGACCCCGACAAATAGACTCTGTGAGTAACAACACCGCTCTCTGAAAGTTTGTTTTCAAAGGCATGCACTACACAAGGACATGTTTTCATTGAGCTGAGCAAAGCACCGATGTTGAACTTGTTTTGTCATGATCACTTTGGCCAGTAGAGGTCACCTAAAACTGGGACTGTAAGTCATAATATGCTGCTGTGCTGATGACTTCAGGCCTGGATACTGACAACAGCAAAGAGTGCCATCTTATCTCAAGCATCAACGGTATCTCACTGTTATTCTGCGCCTGCTCTTGTTTCACATTGTGGAGGTGATGGTATTACAGATCTTCGCATGAGAGCAACGATGTATTTGACCTCTTGATCTCTGAATGAATAATGATGTTTTATATAGTGCAATTAATGCAGTTGAATTGGAACATGGCAGACAATTGTCTCCTTATGGCTGAGCCTCCCTGCCAGTCTGTCAATATCTTCTGTATTCTGCATAGAGACATCTGGTTCTGGATCAGACTTCAGAGCTCTGAGCTGAATATATTTGCAAAATAATTAGTGAAAAGTCATTTTCTTAAATCCCTACGGCTGTGAAACTGCAAGTTAATTTCAATATTTCCCATGTGTTATGTGAAGATAAGTATGTAGAGATCTGTTAATTAATGACTAACTTAGCGTAATTACTGACCTCCCTAGCACAAATGGTTATGTTTAATATATCCTGGTGATTATGTAGGGGGGGCTTTAGGGAGCTTGTGTGCTATTGCCTCCATTAGTAATGGCTGTCACTGGTCCATTTGCTGCTACAGTTACTTCTGTTTTAAGAATCAGGTGCTAGAAAAGTAGGACATCCTCCCAGAGGTTATTGAGGCATAGGCATGAAGGTTGCGCATATTGTGAAAGTGCTCTGTCTTTGCTTGCTTGCCATGAGCGGGCATGAGCTTCCTGTCCGCAGAGTAACTCGAAACTTTCAGGTCACAGAAGTCAGGGACGCATCATAGTCGTGTCAAAAGTAGACACCAAAGTAGAGGAAATAACTGCTTACTGTTGCCACTAGAGTATTGCACTTTAGGACACTGTTGCAGAACGTTGGCAGCAAGGGGAAACCATTCTCCTCCCCGCAGGCTTTCATATTCAAGTGCTGCCATACAAGTCGATGCACTGTTGATAAGCATTATTGCAGCTCTGGAATTCTTGAATGCGCTCCGTTTGTGTTGCTTCTCTCATTTCAGAATAAGATGTCTCAGACCATCTGTTAACACAAAGTACCAGCCTCCCGTGAGCAGACAAATCATTCCTAATTCTTCGCTTCTCCTCAGGTACCAGGTCCCAGGCATCAGTCCCCGAAAGAAACAGATCCCCCTAATGGAGGAATATGGCAGAGAAAAGTACCTCCCATTGATTCTGATCCCTGGCCAATGCAGCCTCAAGGATAGTGCAGCGGGGCTATAGTTAGAATCAAGGATAGAAATGATGTAATATCCTTGTTCATATATCATATTCAAAATGCGGTATAAGGGTGGCATGGTGATGAGACCAAACGGAGCAATTTCTACATAAATCAATGACCAACTTTAATCACTTAGGAGCAGAATGTGGTAAATATGGTTCTTAATGGGACTTGGCTGCTGGTTTTAGCTTACAAGCTCATCACAATTAAGGGCTTTGAGTGACTGTGTCTGTCGTGTAGCAGTGTGACAGTACAGTGTGTTACAGTGATTATTTTCAGATTCGCACTTTGTGTTTTCTGATTGAAGTCCATTTAGGGTGCCCCCATCTGCCTCCAGTTCAAACGAGAGCAGTGAGATTGTTGTGTCCCTTTCTTCTCCCTAACATGACATTGAAATTCACAAGATGAAATTGACTGGCCTTTTTAGTATGTGACTTGAAAAAGACATTTTGATCAGTCGCTAATCACTGACAGGAGACTGGCAGTCGGATGTCTAAATGCACAGCGTGCGATCAAATGGAGACACCAGTCAAAGTGAAGGGCTCTGTCTTGGGAAATACATTGTCCCTGTGTAAGTCTACGCCATGCTCTCTGCAACCTTTGATTGATATCACAATTTTTAATGCAAGCAGTTTTGGTGTAGCAGGTTTCAGCACAATTAAATCGATGAGGGTTCTTGATTTATTATTGCAACCGCATTTCACTGTCTGAGGATGAGGAAGGAAGGAGGGAATTCGTCTCAGACTGCCAGTTGATAGTGCTCATTAATATGGATAAACCTGACTCGGAGTCATCTGGGAAGAATGTCATACCACATTAGACAAATAAGTGGCTGAAACCTCCGGCTGCAATGAATTGATTTGCTTCATATTGATCCTCTCCCATCCTCATTGTTAATCACATTTGGGAATCATGTCCATGTTCTGAATTTTTACAATTATGAAATATTGAATATTAGAAGTAAATAGGACCAAAAATAGGATGTTTTATCACTTTACTTGCTTAAATGCTCAATGAATGTATTCTTGGGCAGATCAATCCATTCTTATGGATATGAGAATGTTTTTTGCTTTAACTAAGGAGAACAGACTGGAAGGGCTTTGACTTTTTCAATACTTTACAATTTGCTTCACACTGACACACAGTTGAGCACATTCACATTTGCCATTTGCAGCTGCAGCTTCTGTTGTTGGCCGCTGAGCAGTCTGGAGTTCACCACCTTGGTCAAGGGCACATCGCTGGTGATAGTTGGGGGAGAAAAGAGTGTTCAGCATCTTTTGTCCATGCTGGTGTGCTACATTCAATCATGGACATGGGTTTTTGTCAAGTATTTTGAAGTGAAGCAATCTCTTTGACAAGTTTAAACTCATCAGACTTCGGATAGACATCAAGTCCCCTCTGTCTGATTCAGGTCTACATTCATCTGGCTATTTTGCTCCTGAGGATAAGCTTTAGTTGAAAAATGAACAAAGTTAAAACTGTGCTATTGTCTGGAGATGTGGCCATTCTTCCAATTTGTGCACTGCCTCAGCTACCTGTCACCCAGAGAAGTTCTCTGCAGTGGTGGATGAGAAAAATGTGCTTATAACATTGCTGACATTAACTGCTTAACTCTGGAAAATAAATGAAGCCAATTGGGCAGAGGTCTTTTCAAGTTTGTCAGAAATAGTGTATTATAACCTCATATCTCCTCTATCCCTGTTTCATCTTCCTTTGACTTGCTTTGAAAAGTTCTTTAACAGTAAATACAATTTGATGATTCCAGCAATGCACAACTTTGTCAACTGTAGCAAAAGCATCTAAACCATTAGGCAGCTAATTTACTGTTGTATGTTATGGTAGTCACAGCATGACATAATAGGTCTGTTGCTAATGGGGTGTCACATTTTGTTAGAGATTCAAACCCTTGTTGGAGAGAAAGGTTCATGTTCTAACACAAAATATTTAGTCACACTGGGAGCACATTAGACACTGGGGGCACCAGCAGTTGCAGGAGATAGAAACGGTTTGCAGGGAACAAAGTGTTTCAATCAAGTTTAAAACTGAAATTGTCCATGAGCCTGAGAAAAGAGAAGCAAGTAACATGACAGAAAGTATGTGAAGAAAGTATTTTTTCAATTGTAACACCAAAGCATCCAGAAAGAGGTCTGTTGTATTTTGGGTTTCATGTTGGAATTGACAAAGTACCAAAGTTAATTCAAAAAAGCTGTCCTACACTGTAACCTCCACCAATCTGTGAAGTCACTTGTTCAGCTTCAAACTGAATGAGGATCTTAAAAATAGAAATAACAGCAACACAGGGATATACAGTTTACATAAATTTGTGTACTGTAGGACGGGTTTTGAAAAATGCTGAGGTGATTTAGGAACTGTGGTTTCTCCACCAATATTCCAGTGGACATTGACATGTTGATGTCCACACTGCAAATTGCCTGGCTCACTGCAAATCTTGGTTGTAAACTGCAAAGGAAAAGTATAAACAAAATGTATGCAGTGTTCAGGCCTAGCTTTAGAATCCTGTTGTTACAAACTAATGCAACACTCTCACTGAGCCAGAAAGTGGATGAGTTTAAAGCTTTCCAAAGAGAATTGGATGAAACTAACGAGTGAAATGGACTAAATAAAAAAGGTGGAAAATGGAAACTTTATTCAGGCTTTGTATTTATTCAAGCATTTCTCCTCTTCATTTGAGTCAGGCTTTTTCAAATCCCATGAGAACAAATGTACGATTATTGCACTATAACTTCTTCAACCCGTTGTTGTCTATTCATAAATGTTGATTAACTGAATGTTGATATTGGAGTGAGTGAAAATCCTAGTTAGACATTAAGAGGTTCTACTCTTAAAAATGTCTTTATTAGGACTTCTCTGTAACTGAATATCACTGCTGTACAGCAAATACATATACACATGGATACAAGTGCATGGATATCTTTTAACTACATTTTGAATGTTTTCATTGAGTAAAAAGCAAGAATCCCATTGCTCATAATGACCCAAACCACTACATTATTCATCAGTGGCTCACATTAACAGGGACAGTAGTTACTACTTTGCAGTCTGGGTGCTCGTTACAAAATGATGTGTCTCTCCACTGTGTGCTCTCTCGTCTCGCTACGGGTTTTATAAGTGCGAGAGGCCACAGCACTCACCACACACATCACAAGAGAGAATATGATGGATTGTCTCGCCTTTGACCCACATATGTTTGATTCCCTTCCGTGGATATCATTATAAAGGGCAAAATCAATAGGGACTAGACTCAGCTAGAATATACAGATATACATGCAGAGGTATGTGTTTTAATATAACCAGTAATGAGTTGTTTTATTGATACTGCAGGGGAATGCCAGCTCAAGATATGCTGTTGTTATTTCTTATTAAACAGCTTGATACACACTGGGCTGGTGTTAGAGTCAAGTACCTTTAATAAAGTATAGACCATCTACTGACCTGTGAGAGCTTGTTTCTCATCATCTCGCCATGATTAACCGACAGTGTTTCTTTGCTCGAAGTCAATCCATCTTTTATCACAAAGTGAGATAAACTTCTCAGTGGATATTCTTGAGGGTAATGAAAATGTTGTGTTTGGTCAAATCTGAATTTTGTGCAACAAAAATATCAACATTTCAGGTCAAGCCAAGTCAGTTTAGTTTATTCCAAACCAATTCATAACACGTTTTCTCAAAGTGCTTTGTACAGAGTTACTTAGAAAAAAATGTTTCCACACCAAGCAAGCATTCGTGACTGTGGAGAGGAAAAACTCCCCAACAGAACCAGACTTCAGTGTGAAAGGTCTTCTGCCTTGACCCATTGGGGTGAGAGGGGAAAGTGGGGATCAGAGTAGAGGGAGGAGAAAACGGGAGAGAACAGAGGAGAGGGAGAGAGAGAGAGAGAGAGAGAGAGAGAGAGAGAGAGAGAGAGAGACCGGGAACAGCTGCACAAACATCAGAAAAGATGTGTATGCGTTGTAAATGTGGATATGTAAGGGTGATGATATTTGATCACTCAGGGACCTCGTTTCGAAAATTTGTATATTCAGACTTAGTATTCACCGGCCGTGTGTGGATGAAACGTCTATACAATAAAAAATAAAAATAAATATGTCAATCTTGCTGTTGCAGTAACAATCACGTGGTATTTATAGTTTAATTGTCTTTTTATTAGATGGCAAAGTCAGTCGACAATTCCACTACTTTTACTACCACTTTTGTGATAATAATGTTAAAAATAGTAGTAATAATAATAATAGTTGTTGCTGTAGTTGTTGGATTGACTTCAGTCAGGCTCTTGCTGAATGATCTAACTCCCATTGTTCTCTCACTGACTCTAGAAACATCAAGTCTGCATTTAGAGAATGAAGTGATCGATTAAGTTGGTATATTGCTATGAGTTCTCTAACGTAAGTCAAACCCTAATTGTTAAGGACATTGAAAGCGAGGATTATTTTGAATCTAATCAATACCGGGTGCCAGCGTAGAGAAGCCAGGAGGGTAGTTATATGATCTTGTCCTTTGGCTCTTTTCAGCACCCGAACAGTAGACCTCTGGACCAGCTTGAGGCTTTTCAATGTGTTAGTGATACATCCTGATAAGAAAGAAATACAATAATCCAGTCTAGAAGTAACAAAGGCAAGGTTTCACTTTTCAGATTGTTGAGACAGGATGTTAATTTTTTTTTTTTTGGAAGAAGATGATGTTCTCCATGCATCTATTTTCCAAAATTTTACAGTCATTTAAAAGCCCTTGTATTTTAGCACGGTTGAGCAGGATGCTGACCCTTCTGGTTGTTTTCTCTCCCTCTGTCACCATTTGTCTGGCGACGTATTCAGAGGCTTTCAAAGCGATTTGTCTTTTGCACTTTTGAAGCTGGAGGGAGGTTGATGACCTGCTCTTAATAATAGCCTGACAGGATCTACTTAATGTATCCACGTAGGCGACTATATAACCTTTACTGTTCACTCTTCACCTGTCAGGCCAAAGCCCTAATGGTTGACTTCAAGAGCAATGAGCCATAAGGAAGATATAGACTATAATAATCACCCGGTTAAAAGTGCCCGAAATTATGAAGTTGAGGGTTAAAGACAAGCTATAAAAAGCATAGTTTTTTTTCTCCCAGATGTGATAAAAAGCAGAAAGGTTACATTGATCAAGCACAGAGTAAAAAAGGTGCTTAATGCCAGAACCTTAGAAAAAAAAGTCAGACATTAAAATAAGTAGAAAGGATTTTCTTCTTAGGCTTTATAATATCCATGCAATTTTGATAGCTGGTTACAATTCTGTCTTTTCACTTCATTATATATTAAAAATAGATCTCCAAGGAATGGCAATAGTCATCTTTGTTCTGCATCTATAATTAAAGTGCTTCTAATACAAACTACATTGTTGAGAAAAAAGGAATATTAGAATCCAAAGCAGGTCCTCTATGGTCGGACCAGCACACAAGCCTGATCTTCTTCAATGACAAACTGTTCAGCACTTCCTATTTTTGTCTTTTGGGTTTTTTTATTAACATTTTCTCTTTTATGACCTTTTCTCTGTGCACCATTTTTAATCAGAAGTTTCACTCCCATGGTTTTGCAGTCAAATTCACCTCAGATCATAAAACAAGTCTTAGCCTCAAAACTCTGAGAGAGAATCAGCCTCCTTGTGGGGGTTGTCTGGGGTTTCTCAGGAGGGAATCTCTCTGTTGATAGACACTCTCTTAATTGCTTGTTTCAGTCAGGTAAACAACACCCTGATTCGATAGTCTTGTAACCTCACCAGTGTTATCCTTTTCACCTTCCCAGCAGGGTTCTCGAACAAAGCCTCAACACAAACCCGGTGTCTACTTTTTACTGGTTCTTTCAGAATCCTCCTCAGTGAGGCAGATAACTCCGATATCGGCAGTGACAAATGCTCTAAAGTTCCTCAAAACTAACAAACAAACTGACATAAATACCTGATGTCTGAAAAACAGAGAGGTCATGTGTCAACTTCAGACAATCCAAAGCACCTGAAGGACGCAGGGAGGGTAGAACACCGATTCTGTCAAGAACATCAGTATTAGGTATATAGGGCAAACATGATGGTCCCACCAAGTGGTGAATGGCTCAATGTAGCTCACCTGACAAGCACAGACAGCTAACCTTTAAATCAATAAAGAGAGGAGGGCAGCGATGTTCAAACTCAATATAAAAGAGGATGATTCACAGGGCCACTATCAGGATCATTCACCAATGGCCCAACAGAGGGAAACAATGATACCTGTGTGTGAGTGTGTGTGTGTCAAAGGGAGGAAAGATGAACAATTACTACTCGACTTGACCCATTAAATCACCAGAGGTGTGCCAATGTCTCACTTTACTCCAAATCAGTTTTTCATTTTCTTGATAAATTGGGGGAATGAAAATCGGAATAGCTATGGCAGGTGACAGATGCTACTCATTGAGAAAATCTGCACACAATTTGTAGGGCATATAGTTTGCAAATTGTAATTGACAAGTGTGGAATGGGGGGAAATAATATTGGACTTGGGAACGTATCCGCGCTCTGCCCAGACAATTAAGAGTTGAAGTGGTTGTCTGTTGCCAAATGGCCGAGACCAGCTTCTTATCTCAAGGTCAAATGTCAGTCTAGTTCCAGACTTGTGTTTGTTTATCTTTCTAATTATTTACATATTTATTTTGTTTGTTTTTCTGTTTCACAATTTGTGCATAGGGTTGTTTAATAGAAATTGGACTGTATTTCTAGTCAAAATTGTCCCGAATTTGTTACTTACTTCACCTTTTCCAACAAAAAAAAAATAGATCCCAGAAACCTCACCTCTTAATTTGCATATGACTTTATTTCTAAAAGGTCGGCCTCAGGCATCATCGTGCATCTCATTGAATGTACCTGCACATCTGTTCGCATATCAGTGTGGGTGTACGTTGCATTATTATTATTATTCTCCACTCTAAATCTGGATCTACATTCAAAATCAGTATTCACCCCCTGCTTGAATGACCCCTCAAACTTTATCAGTTTCAGACCCTGATTCATTGCACTGATTTGTTTATTGTCTTATACCAATACAAAGACCATATGACTCACATTTATCTCAGTTGTTTGCATACAAACAACATAGCCACGAAAGTTTGTAGCAGAACTTATATCATACAACTGGGGACAGTTTTTATTTTACTGTTACTGTTATGTTTTTATTTTATTGTATGGCTTTTCAACAACATTGCAAAAACACTGTAAAAGCTGCAGTTACGCGTTGGAATGTAGTGATTTAAGTAGTTTGTCAGAGGGCCAAAATTAGGCTGTCACTGTCTGCGATTTCAGGTGTCCAGTTGAACCATCAAGGAGACAATTGATGTCATCCCCTGCACGCATTAGTTTCAGATAACAACTTGATTAGCACTTATACTAATAGCACATGTTGAGCTATCATTCGATGAATGAACAGTGTGAAATGTGCTCATGGTCTTTATTGCTTTTAACATCATACTGAGCAGCATGTTTGCTGACAGTCCCACTGACTTTCAATTCAAAATATCAAGTGATGATTTAATGACTCGGTGAGGCATACTGCATGTGAACACACCGACGCTGGTCAATCGAACAGGGTTTCATTGGAAAACCGGGTGTTTGTCAGGTACAAAACTGGCTGTTTTATTTCTTTGGTCTTGGGTGTCTGTAGGAGCAACTACCCCACCCTCCTGCCAGTGTTGGTAACTGGCCAATCAATCTCATGCTCTGCCAATGTGGTGCAGCCACTTCAAGTCTCTAGCATCATTGTCTGTTTTCTTCCCAACTGATCCCACATTTCTCTGGGTTTAATTGTTTTTTATCTGTGTTTTGTCAATTTGATGTTCATCATTTGAATACAGGACATTTGACTTTATAGGTTCACGATCCTGTTAACACTAACAAAACTGGCTATGGAGCGTGATAAGGGTTAAACAGTAAAAAAACCCAAACACTGTCAGATATTCAAAGGGGCAGTGTGTAAGATTTTGGTGATTTTTGTCAAAATATTACAAAGAAATTACATACTGACATTTCCATGAATTTCTAATCATCTAAATGTTTAACTGCTTTCCATTACAAATACAATGAGCCCATTAATGTATATTAATGTCATGTAATGACAAGTGAAGTTCACAAGTTCACAAGTTCACAAGTTTCTTGTGCATGTGGTTGAGGGTTAGGTGATGGTGATACAACATGCAACTTCACCAAATCATTCACACACACTCACACACACACACAAACACACACACACACACACACACACACACACACACACACACACACACACACA
>JAFBJT010110177.1:8079-29941 GCA_016785325.1 Chascanopsetta lugubris | reverse complement strand
ACACACACACACACACACACACACACACACACACACACACACACACCACCACCACTAATTATCACGTCATTCGAGGAAAGAGATTTTGTGTTATGCCTGGATCAGTTTCCAGTATAGTGAAAGCAGTCATCCTCTCATCCTCACAACATATGAGCATATGTACAGTATTTGCTTGCGGGACAACTTCTACACACAACATATGATCACTTTTAAAACCTTGTAGTGAAGAATTAGGGATGAAAGTGCAGTAATTAGCAGTTTCCATCTGTCACCTCATAGATAAAGTGCCCTCCTGTACATGTTTAGAGACAAATCAAACAAACTTCTTGGCTCTGATATGCTATAAGTGTACAGGAAACTCTGCAAGCCCTGCTTTGAACTAGGCTTTTTATCGTTGAAACAGGAAAGTCTGCTGCACAGCTTTATGTGCCTTTACATATAACATTGAACTTCAATATTATTGTTGTGTCATTCCTATCTGTTCCTTTCGGGGGGGGGGGACTAATGCATTTATCTCTAATTGTAAATTCATGTGGAAGGGATAATTATGACACATTGCTCTTTTGTGACAGTGTTGTGGTGAACTTTAAAAATTGAACTCTTGGATATTTCTGTCGCAGCAGCTAAATGGCAGAACTCTGCTCGATTTTGAAAAACCATTGCAGCACAACCTATACTCAAAGAGTGTAATTGGTACATCGGACCTTCAGGGCTTGGATATGGAGGCTGTGGACGTTTAACCTTCTGCAGACTGTCCGGCGTCCCTCATTTGGCATTGAGAATAATGAGAACTTTGAAAAGCAGAATGTTGACAGTGACCCCTTTGACACTGCACTCAATTTACAGCCATCAAGTGGAGATGGCAGAACTGGCTTCCATTGGGGTCAGAGCTTTCAGGGACATCAAGGTTTAATTACAGGTCTGGGGAACAGGCAAGTCCACACTGTCATACATTGTCATGTGTGGATTCGTGTCTGGTGCAGCATCAGCACCTGATGTTATGGCACATTATATGCAATATATATATAAAGAGTAGTGTAAGCTGCAGTAAAGCTCATATCACAGTTTCCCCTCGGGTGAGATGAAAGAACAAGTGCTATTTCCACACAATCACAGATCTTAAAGGTGATTTAAGAAGGTGAAGAGATTTATTTGCAGACAACTAATGTAAATTGATCATGTCCTATTGTTTTTATTAAAGTAAAGGGTCAAATTGCGTGAACTGTTGGTTTCGTTATCCTCGGAAGAGTGTTTTATCATCAGGTAGCAGGCTCTGTCTAGGGAGGAGGCAACAATATATCAATAATTTTAATCAATCTTCAAAAAATGGAAATAAAATCAGAAGCGTTCCTCAACACTAGTGTGTACTTGCTCCCAATGTGTGTTTTGTATTTCCATGGATTCCCTGGCTTCTTCCCACAGTCCAAAGGTATGCAGGTACGGTTAATTAGCCACTCTTAATTGCCTGTAGGTGTGGACGTGAATGGCTGTTTCAGCTGTAATGGACTACTGACCTACTCAGAGTGCACTCAGCCTCTCCTGCAAATGGGATTGGCTAAGTGTCCTCCCCATGACCCTAGATGGATAACTGATAAAGCTGATGGGTGGGTGCGAATACAACATTTAAGAAAACATAATCACGCAATTGACCAGAACACACTTTTGTGATGCAAAGATTAGGCAGAATTACTGTAAGAATTTAAATCATCATGCTATAGGCTTTCAGTGAACATCTCTGTCTGGTTGTTGAGTGATGGAGCTGGAAGTAATGTTCTCTCCGGCCTTAAGTTGCTTCTCTTTTCTCATTGGAAAAACAGACGTTATGGTAACATGCCTTTATGATAAGATGAGGGAGGGATACAGGAAGGGGTCATCCACTGGGGAGACATTAAAATAAAAAACGAAAGAAATTACCATATTTAAACAACATAAAATGTTTCGAATTAAGAGGAGAAAAAGGTATAAAATCATCTGCACTGGGTGAGTTAGTCACTATGGGAGAGTATAACTGGGTGAATCTTTTGCATAATGGTTGATTGTCTGTTTTTTGATTAATATTAATATGAAATCCATCCATTCATGCATCATCCATCCATTAAGCAGCAATTACTCACTTTAATGCCTTTCTACATTCAGCCTGTAAAATTACAAATACTCTATGACTTAGTCATGAAAACTATGAAAAAAAAACTACATTTTGGCTTCAACGTCTCCCCAATATTCTGTTGTGTTTAACCTCAATCCTTTATTGGGTAACCCACATTCATTCTCAATATTGGATGGCATTTTAATTTACTGCCTACGATGGGAATTTTGCTCCTCGTGGATTAAAAGGAACATTTTATCGGAGCACAAGACCTTATTGAGTTGCACCTCTAATAAGATAAAATGTGAGAATGATCATTATAATAAAAGCACAGTGCAGCAGACAGAAAGGCGAGGTCATAACATGGAGGGATGTGTATGTAAAACAAATTTGATTCAAAATCTGAACTCTGGCACTGACACTTAAACAACATTTCATCAATGTTTAATTTTACAAACTGCTTTGCACCAGCTCAAAGGGCATTCCAACATGTGTACAATTGTAGTTATATTGTCAGTTGATATGTTCAGCTAATGTAGAATCAACTTATTTAAGAGATTGATAAAGACAAACAACTTAGTGAGTTCTGATGCTCAGGCAAATATTCCAGTGAAATACTGACCACGGCATCATTCACATGCGTTGTAAGTGGCTGCATCACATATAGCGAAAGTAACAATCGCAAATGGAAATTGGCCCAAACAACTTAAATTACGATGGACATAGTGCCACTTTTATTGAACATGAGAACCTGCAATGAGTGAATTCATAACCAAGTTTCCTGGTATCATTTTTTATCCCAGCTGCTGGCGAGCTGAACTTTTAAGTGGCCATCTCCTGCTTGTGTGTCAGCATGAACCATTGCAGGAGCCAGCCCTCTGTGTGCTGCCTTTATATTACACGCTGTAGCTTCTGAGTTTTATTTCCTCACCTGATGGTGTTCCTGTCCTCCAGAAATTCATTCCAAAGACATATTGGAGACGCGCGCCGGCCAAGACAGAGCTGATTTTGCTCTGAAATATTTTCTTCTTTGTAAACAATAACAGGAAATATGTAGTGCTGGATGTTGTAAATAATAGATAATGTCTCTTTTTTTTTTTTTGGAAGAAGACACACAGTATGGTAAGTGCCTGACATTTAACATACCCTGGCAAGGTGCCCGAACAGATTAATACCTAAACAGGTACAAAATGCTTAAATAAATCATTGGCTCAGCCCGCGTGCCCTCAAGGATGCGAGGCTCACATTGGAAGAGAATCTATAGCTGTGAGGGACTATGGGGTCAATGATGTTGTTCTCCACAAAGTGTATCGCACTCGTTTGTCTGCCTCACGGGCGGCACATTTGCTCAGCAAATAAAATAGAATGCTTCCTGACCACGGAAGAGCATCTGATAAAATTAGCTCCAGAACAAGGGCGGCCTCACCTTCATAATCCTTGATAGTGGTCTGTCGTTCCAGTGCACTTTTAAACTTTCGGGGACACACAGAGTCGTGCTCCAAATCCATTAGCCTGTCTTGAGTGAACCGAGCCATGACATGGATTGGAGAGGCTATCAGCCTAGAGGAAGGAAACAACCACAAGCTCTTTCAAAACTTGTATCACTTGTATACAATATAAAGATATACATATTTCCATTATGTTTCGCTAATTATTTCATATTCCAAAAAAACAAACAAACTTTGAATCGCATTGTCAGTTTATGCAACGTTAATCTTTGAGCAACATAAATGACAAAGGAGTACTCTTTTCTCTTAAGTCCAAGAGAAGTAATCTTAAAGGTGCAGTGTGGAAGATTGGAGAACATCTAGAGGTGAAGTGGCATGTTGTATCCATCACTTCAGTCTTACCCTTCTTAGCTTGCAGGAGAATCTATGATAGATTTCACTTGGAATGAAAACACTGAAGGTGTTTAGAACATCCACTCTGGGCAAAAAAAGAGAACGCATTTAAGTGATGATAAATGCATAAATAGGTCAGTATGTATTTGTTTTGGATTACTTTTAGAAGTAAAATAAATGATCAAAGTTGTACCTTTAACTAATTTGAAATTCACATGGACATTTCCCAAACACTGTTGTCGTCAGCCCCAGACTCTCTATATTTTCAAAGCTTAGGCTTTGAGAGTGATGTATAATCAAGACATTGTATGCGCTCTGATTGACTGGTAAACAGAGATATCCACTCTGAGTGTGGATATGAAGTGGTGGCTACAAGAGATTACTGAGGGTTTGCGAGGCGGCGGATCTGATAAACATAATACGAAAACATAATCTCTTTATCAAACAGATGGGATATAGCCATCAAAGTTGGGGCCAGTTCCATACGTTAAAAGCACCAGATAGGTTCATGGTGGAGTGGTTAGAGAGATGACTTAATCCATTTAAGGTGCTTGTTGGGTGAAATCGGAGGACAACATAAAGGATCACTCTACTCCGAGGATGCATTAGTTGATTTCATTCACCTAGACAAGGTTGATATTGTAAAACAACACCTTTAAAATGGTTGTATATCTTTTATCATCTGATGCTTTCAATTAAAATAAAACATGCTGGAGGGGTTAAAAGCAACTTCCAGTCACAGCATCAAGTTGATGACACCATTTGCAATGAGGCAAACACAGCCTGGCAGTTCAGATATTCCTGAGCATAACCTCTGCTTGTAGTCACTTAATAATGCATCTCTACTGGAACTTTTTTAATAAGTTAGACATAGTCCATTAAGGCAAGGACAAGAGGGGTGGCAATAAATAAAGATTTGATCCTAAAGCCAGATAATTTCAGATAAGGACAAGATTTATTGTCTATGTAGAAATGACATTGAATGTATTTCTTATCTGGGAACACAGGGTTTAAAAGGACATGGCGATTATTCACTGCGAGTGAAATTAAGAGGAACTGTGCAGATTGAATCGGTGGAAATAGGTTATTGATATGGCAAGGCCACATCAGTGTGTGGCTATTAGACTTATGTATATGGTGATAATTATTATCTCTGCAATAACCAATAACACCCATAGTCTTGGTTTGTTGCATCTAAGTATGTCCCAAAACAGTCCGTCCATTCATCCATCACAGCAGCACTGCTGTTTGTTCTCCAGCTCCCATTGGTGCAGCCAGAGGTGTTCTCAGGCCGGATGAAATAAACATTATCCCTGCAGCAAGAGGGAGATTTATTCAGAGATCTCCTCCCCGTTGCATGTGCTGAGAACAAAACATCGAATGAGGGCTCGTGATTGGCTCATTTTAAACAGAGTCGCTTCATGCACACCTCAGCTCCTCACTCCATCTGGTCTTTAAAGCCGAGACTAGCCGCCTCCATCTACTTTTGCTCTCTCGTTCTTCTTATTACTACCCAGAGCCCACATGAGCGATGTCCAATTCAACCTTGAGGAAATAGATATTTTCCAAACTGTTCTTATTCATATTCTCAATATTTTTCTACAACCACCACTAAGCTGTCAGATGTGGTGTGGCATTGTTTATATATTTATTTACCCTGTCCGTATAGTTGGGCTACTTCCTTTTAAGCTAGGTTATTGGTTTGTCGGAAAACCCATTTCCTCGCTTGGAATGGATATGTTTGGTGGCAGATGCTTCAATTTCAGCCCATTGCGCACATGCGCCCGTTGGACGGAACCAGCCCTCCATCAGCTTTGCCTTGTCCGTCCTACAGATATCGATTTACTGGCCAGTTATGAGCTGGCTCTGAAGCCACCTCTGGAGTTTTATAGCAACATGATAAACACCATCCATCTTTGTACAGCCTTCAGAAGGTGGCAGACGGTCCCGAGCCCTTTAATCAATTGGAATTTCAGTGGTCTAATTTACCACGTGTAACCATGCTTTTGCTACTTTGGCCCACTGTGGTGTGAGTTCATGCTGTTAAAAGGTGCAGTATGTAAGATTTGGTTACATCTAGTGATTAAATTGCACGTTGTATCCATCACCTCAGCCGTACTTACGGCCCCCATGGAGAGGACTTGCCTCAGGTAAACTTACACTAAAGGACTCATTTTGGGGTAATGTGAAAAGAATATCATACATTCAGGTGATTTTTTTTTATTGTAAAAATATGAGTATACAATTTTTATCTACAGATAGAAGAAGTCACTTGCATGCGCCGGTTTGAACTCATGTAGACACAATTCCTGCCTATCCAATTTTAGAATGCAATCTTATTTAAACAGGAGTTTTAATTCATTTTTGTCGAAATGTTCATCATTTACATTTTTATACTCAACGACATGACTGAACATGAGCTAATGTGTAAAACTCATTACGGCCATTTGTCAGCGTTTACAGCATCATTAGGGTCCAATGTCATCGCAAATCATATAATTTGACTTTTACAGACAAGTCGTGACTTCATTGTTTGTTTTCTAACCTGCGTGTGATGCTTGGTTATTGGATAAGAGGGAGCGTAATTGCTGACAAGAGAACACGGTCATGCCCAGAGGCTAGACAGGCATTGTTCCAAAACATTTAACCAAGAGCTGTGAGAGTCTCAGCAGAACCATGAAATGGTCTAATAATGCAGTGGTTACAAGTGGAGGGTGTGTTGCAGCAACCATAATGATATTTAGGCTGCTATGATGTGGAAACTATCCCGATGGGTAATAAATTCCTGACATCGGTAACACAGGACACTTAACAGGAAGTATCTATAATGTCTCTAAAAGTCTACAGATAGACTCCATTGTGAGAGGCTTTTGCACTTTGAGTTGTGTGCAATGTTTGATTACCCAGAACTGAAAACAACTTTGAATGGGTAGACTGAAAAAAAAATGTAATTGTCAAGCACTATGCTACCTAACAGTATAAATATAGGATTATCACTATATCATAAACGAGGATCTGTGCTGTTGCAGAGACCCAGTCCTCATTGTTGAACTCTTCTCCCAATCCTAAAAGGACCAAGAGCACCAGTCTGGTCGAGGTTGCACTTAGGCACTATTCAGTCAGGTTCAGGTCAGGTCAGAAAACAAAATGCCGTTGGAGTCGTGCTTAACTATGCTAGTTGTTGCTGGAGTCAAACTTTCTCTCTTTCCGTCTCGATCTATCTCTATCCCTCTCTACAGCTGCAGCATTTGAATACATTTCCATTTCCGTGGTAAGAAAAATCCTCTGGTCGTCATTGCATTTCAGATAATACTTGCAGGATATTTAAAATTGAGAATGCAAATGAAAATTAAATATTGGTGGAATCCTGACTGTAAACAAAAATACGCTTTTTACTGTTTACATTTTAATACTTGGGAAGGGCTTGGCATTGACATGCATCCCATATATAGCTAATCTGTTACACCTGCACTATCAGCTCATGTCTCCATCTGGGATCTCTGCTCCACAGTATATGGACATAAACACACGTTCATTTTATAGTGTATGTGTTTTTTGGCAGTCTAGCATGACAGCTGGGTCTATCGTTGACATGTGCGTGTGTGTGTGTGTGTGTGTGTGTGTGTGTCTGTCTATCTGTGTCACACCTGTACTTTGAGCTCTCCTTTTGAGGTTGAATCATCTATTTCAATGCCAGGTTTGACCAGATTCCAAGAACGTGCAGTCATGCTAGCATCTCTGAGACACTATACAGTATATAGACACAACAGTGCTGACAATTCAGATAATGGTGACAGGTTACATTAACATTGGAATCAATCATGGATAACGGGGGGGGGGGGGGGGGTATTAGAAAAAAACAAACAAAAAACAGATCATGTTTTTAATTAAATAAATTACGTAGATATCGAGTGTTGCATAGTAAATTTGTATTATAATTTGATGTGTATTCAAAGATTGCAGAAAGACAATATAGTGTTCAAATGGGAATGCACACCTTATATTGGTTACAGGACATCAAGTGTTTTCATTCATACACAAGCAATTGTTTCTCAAATTGAGATCAGTTAAATGTTACATTAAGTATTTGAAAATGTATTCAGGTTTGCACTGAGGTAGAGTTTTGGACAGTTTTCATATTATTCAATTTAAACTCTTTGTATTGATGATATTCAGAGGGTACAGACACAAATGTGTGCTGACATTTGCCACTGGACAGGGAGTAAAGATCTCCCAGGGCTTCTGTGCCGACCCGCTGTAAATCCTCTGGATTAACAACTTCCAGAAGAATCTTTTGAGAGAGAACTTGCCGCAAGGCTGTTTGTTTGAGATCCCCTTATTAATGAAGCCCCGGAGCAGATGACCAGTTTGGCTGGAGTTGGTCTGGCCGTGACAGTGAATGGAGAGGCGCACTGATGCTGTCATGGGTCCCAGCTGGGCTTAGAACCACAGTAACACCACAACAACCACAGAAACTAACAGTTGGTTTGGGGTGTGATGTTTCACAGTTCCTGAGAACACTGGAAAATACAGAGGAAATACCAGGGGACTCAAAACACTAGCTTCTCCTCCTGCTTTACCTCTTTTTCTTACAAAAAGGCACAAGGACCTCTCTTGAATAGTTAATGCTTTCCCTCCAGTGATAGTGTCTCTATTTAAGTGTCCACTGACTTGCCTAACAATCACCAATTAATTTCAATAAAATACATTCAGAATTGTTGTCCCTAGATTCCCCTGACTGATCGGCAGTTCCATCACAATATCTCACAAATCAGCCTTTAAAAGCCTTTGAACTGGTACAATAGTTGACCCTAGTTTAAAGGTACAGTCTGTAAGATTTTGAGACATCTACTATGAAGTTGCATATTGTATCCATCACCTCACCTATTCAAGCTTACAGGAGAACCTATGGTATGTAAAAAGGGGTTATGTAAAAAGCAAGTCATACATTGGGGTGATTATATATTTGTAAAAATGTCTATATATATATATATATATATATATATAACAGTTCTGTAAATCCATTTCTATAGATAAAGTGACAAATATGTACCAAAATATTGCACACTGTACCTTTAAAGTGATGCTAATAGAATAAGCAATATGTGTATCAACACTCTTCTCCACAACACTATATATATATGCTTGGTGCCAGCAACCCCAAGAATTGTCACAAGCACTGTATATTGTGTTCTTAAAAAAATAGACAGCACCATTATTTTAGATATGTGTCAAACATCCTGCTCCAAAACCACATTTTAAAACTGTTTTTGAAAGACGTCAATCTTGAAACACACACAGACAACATCATCAAGGACCGCACCCACCCCCCACAGCACACACTGTTCACACTCCTACCTTCCGGCAGACGCTACAGGAGTGTGAAAGCAAGGACAAAAAACAGCTTCTACCCACAGGCCATCAGGCTTCTCGATCACTGACTGACAATACTGAACAACTATTATCTTTTTCAGCCCACCTCAACAGTGTGGCTGCACATTAGCCGTTTACTTGCATATCAGTTACTTCTGCACATTTGCATATATCCATCTTGTCTACACATTATGCACAGTATTTGCACATTTTCTTGAATCCCTAAAACCGCAACTGTATTGCACTGCAATTGCAGTGTTTTTTTTAAAGTTCTCCCAATCTAAGTTCCAATACTGACGTGCTTTGATTATAAAAGAAAGTAGCAAAAATACGACACTATACGTGAAATAACTATCATATGAAAACAATATCTATAAAAAAACTATCTTAACATTGGTTTCATTTTTTTTAATGTATCACATAAAAGTTCATTCATAATAGAAGCTGAGAATGCTTTATTTCTGCCTCAGGATTTCTTCCACTGGAAGAGCTGGCATCCAGCCCTAATACACTCATCTGCTACTAGAAATGAGTGTGTTTTCTCTCTGTTTTTTTTATCAAATGGATTGTGTGAAATGCACTACCTAGCATTAATCCTGAAAGCTGGAGCAATCAACTTTCTCATGTTTATTCACTTTTGTTCAGGCTGATTTTATTCATCCCAACACAGATCAGGTAAATCACAAACATGTGGGCGTTATGCACAATGAGTAACAGAGGAGTGTCCAGCCTAAGACATTTAATTAACTGCTACAAAGACATTATCCATCTATATTTATTTGTTATTTATCAAGTCTTTCTAAAACCGATTGTAGATGTGAATATGATTATGTAAAATCGTTTAATGAGGCTCAACATTTCACAGGGCCACAAGCCTTCTCGTCTGGGTTCCTGTAATAAATCACATCTGAGCAGGTGGGGTAGCAGTGGCACAGTGGGATAGCGCAGTTGCCTTTGGAAGCAAAGGTTGCCGGCTCAAATCCAGCTTGAGACTGGCAGCAGTGAGACTTGCAGCAGTGACTCTGGTGACATTACTGATACCCACGAAGCCCAATGTGCTCTGGTAGAAACACCCCAATAACCTGGCTCTGCGGACAATGACAAACAAGACATAACATTTTTGCCGGCCCTGCTTCTATGTAGTTTACCAGTCAGACAAAGACAATGCTCAAACAGATCCGCATTAAGGAACTTGAGAGGATATTTTGGGAAGAATTGGACAAACTGTCCAAATCACACAGTCCAAAGATTGTTCTTACTTACCCAAGAACATTACAAACTCGAATCTCTGCCGGAGAGACTGACATAAAGTTCGAATTGCTTTTGTAAATGAGAAATGGACATTCTATGCCCTGTTGAAAATTCAACATACAACCAAAACTAAAACTGAAACCTTCCAAGCATTTTCTGAATCACATTATATGTGAAAATGAACAATACACCCACAGTAATGTGTTGACCTTTATGTATTCAATTGAATAGAGCAAATATCCACCAGAGAGAGTTTGTCACACCATTGCAGTCTCTCTCCACTTCATGTCCTGACCACCTCCATATTACCCCTCACCATGTGGGCCACTTCTGAGTAATGTCCGTGAAACATCAACGCTTCCTGCTCCCGTCTGTTGCAGAGATGTGTCTGAACATCTTGTGCGTCCGAACCATTAAGTCTTCCAAAATGCAGCAAAATTGTAGTGTAAACTCTGAACAGTAAAAAAAAAAAATCGAATACAAAATTAAACACATAAAGCGACTTTATTATATTTATGGAGACTGCTCCTGTCATTAATTCCATCTAAGTGTTGTTTGTTTTTGCACAACGTTATTTTAAAGACAAATGTAACCATTGTGTCCACTTGAAGTTAAGTCAAGGGCATAATACTATCTCAATTCAGACTTATACAGACTTACCAATAAAGCCCAAGTGACACATGACACTTCTGACATAAAATATAGTTAACTTAGCTAAAACTATGTTGTCTTACCTTGTCTTACCTTACCTACGAATGTAGACATGTTGATCTTCTTCGTGTTGAGTTGACTGTGTGGTCTTCCATACAAGGCACGTTCCTTTGTTTAAATGCGGTTTATTGAATGGAATAAAATAAACTATTTTCTCTATCATCTCGGGATTTCTCCAACATGAGATATCCCGAATTAGACAAAAGAGAAGTTTTCAATGCTATTCTACGGGGTAACAGGAACAGAAAGTGCGGGTGTATTGCGGTGCTGCAAGGACGCTCATTGGCCCCTGATGCTCAAGGGAGGGACATAGCAATGGGTCAATTGTGCAATAAGGAAATTTAAAGATAAGACAAGTTTGCGAAGATAAGGGTTTGCAGTTATCTTTGTATCCATCTATTGCCGGTCTTATTAAATACGAGCGCAGCCACATGTGGGTAATGCGCTTGCACCCAAGCCCATCACTTTGACCGTCTTTTCTCCCCCAGTCTTCCAAGGTGGCAGGAGATGGTAACGACCAAATTACACCGCGATTTATCATCTTAGATCGATGCAGGATGTCTTACTTAATCACCCCGGTCAACACATCTGACAACAAGCACAGAGGTTGTGCTGTGGAACAGCTTTTAATAACTCCTGCAAGGAGTAGGTTTTAACATGAGGATTGAGATCATTGTCAGTTAATAGTAAATACTCTTAAGGCCGAGGTGTCCCGCAAGATGGAGGAGAGAGGCTTTCAGCACAGGGACGGTGGAAGTCTTGAGACAGAAGAGGTTCTGAATCTAATCTGGTCGATTTTTCCCATCGGTGTTGTAAACAGCCGAGTGCACTGGGGGATGTGGGTTTGGAATTATGGGTATTGTGTGGTATTGGGGGTTTGTGTTTGGTTTCAAGGCTCTACTCGCCTTCGCTCTGTAAAAGTCACTGCACACCACTGATTAAAAGCCAGCAAATGGCAAACACCTTGAGCACGCAGTGGTACCTGTAAACGGTACATTTTATTGTTGGATACGTGCTGCGAATAGATGCACCGTATGAATGTTTGTGCGACTGGGTGAATGTAAACTGTGAAGTGTTTTGAGGGGTCTTCAAGACTCGATAAAACGCTGTATGAATGCCGACCAAATACAGATCATTCACTATTCACTTTTTTCGATTCGTTGTTGCTTCGAAAACCACTTCTACTTTTGAAATCAAACGCACAAATCAATGCCAAACACCTTTACTTTATGGCACTGTGATAAAATGGGATTTCAATGCATGCGAATAACAATTATGTTTTCGTCAACATTACCAGGCATGCATAATTAATTTCATGTTATGGTGAATGGCAAGACAAATCCACTTGAATGTCTATGGTCTGATGGAAATGCGTTCTGTCATTTAATCTGCTGTTGCTGATCCTCCGGTGGAATGAGAGGAAATCATTTGTACATACAGAGAGACACAAAGGCTCGCTCGCTTGGCCTCACTCTGCCAGGCTTCCCATCATCAATCTTTCTGCGGAAGGCTCGTGGGGGGAGCCAGCTGGGCCTGTTTTGAAGTTGTGACGCTTGACAGCTTAAATAGAACAGCAGGCATGATGTCCACGCCGTGACAGAATAAACGACACTTTCAGGGCCCACCGATGAAAGACGAAAGGACAGCATCTCCATGTTACCTGTGCAGCAGTGAGAGCTGGAGTGCCAGGTCTGGTATTAACTTGTACACCAAGGTTGAATTGGTCTTTGATTGACCAGAAGCTAAGTTCTGGGCGAGGTATAGCAGAGGGAGGGTACACGGGCGAGTGGAATGATTGCCCTCTGCTTTCAGCTCCATTGTCTTATGAGGCTTCTTTTTTTTTTCTGCTTTCGCGCTCCGTCTCTTTTCTTTGACCCTGTTTTGCTTTGAATGTGTCGACAGCTTACAAAGTCTGTGTAGCGGAGGGCTGTATTATTCTGCCCTGTGTCTACATAAGAGTTGAAGCATGGGGTCAACTAGAGCTGCAGCAATTGATTAGTTTTGTAATTGATCAATCTATTGATTATTTCCTTCGATTCGATTACACATTTATTTGAATAGGCGTGAAGGAATAGTACAAATGTGGAAAAGACATGTCTGAAAATTACATGATCATGATCCAACTCATCACTCGATAAATGAGAAGTAGCGTACGCTACGTCAGTTCCTTAACCAACAGTTAGCGCAAAACATGAATTAAAGGTGCAGTGTGTACGATTTTGGTTAGTTTTTGTCACTTCTGTCTATAGAAATAGAATCACAAAACAATCATGTAAAGCCGTTTTTACAAATGTATAATCACCCCAATGTATGACTTGCTTTTTGAATAACCCTAAAAATAGCCCTTTAATGTATAGTTACACCAGGAGTGGGTCCACCCAATGGGGGCCACCATTTTTTTACAGTTGCCCAGAGTGGACGTACTAAACATCTTTTAAGCTTTACTGATAACTGGGGGCTACCATAGGTTCTCTAGCATGCTCAAATGGGAAGGGCGAGATGATGGATACAATATGCAACTCAACCAGAAGATGTCACCAAACACAGTATCTTTCAAGATTCAATTAATTGATTCAGGAAAACTGTAATCGAATATTTTGTATAATCAGTTTGAGTCGACTCATCAATTAATCGTTTCAGCTCTAAGGTCAACAGCTCATACTTTTCCTTTCAGTCTAAAGAACCATTCATGTTGGAGAAAGTCTTGGATAATTCATGACAATATGCGTTAACTACTGTAATTGTTTCAACAAGCTCGGTATCCAAGCACCGTATGCTTTCACAGTAAGCTGTGCATCGTCGAAAAGGCAACATCCTGCTATGGGAAGCATTGGGCATTCATATTTCCCTTTGTTCTTTCCCTTAGCAAAAGGGAAATGAGGGTAAAAATTAAAGGGACTGACAAGTCTCCAGCCAGATGCTGAACAGCCTGAGCCTCACACATGGTGAACTCAGCAGCAGCCGCTAATCTGAACCCTAACTGAGCCCAGAGGAGGAGGATGCTCCCGAAATCCCACAGCCGAGCTGAAGAGACTTTGCTGAGAGGGGAAAGGGCTGCTGCAGATTTCTCATTATTCCATTGAAAGATGAGAGTTAAGCGTATTCTTTTATCGCGCCACTGTACATGTCAGTGAAGTGTTTTAGGCCGGGCGTAACATTTGCAGCTTGTGCAAAGACTGGAATTCCAATCATACGCCAAATACAGGTGTTTGCTTATGCTATGTGTGTGTGTGTGTGTGTGTGTGTGTGTGTGTGTGTGTGTGTGTGTGAGACAGAGAGAGAAAGAGAGGGAAAGAGAAGGAAAAAAGACAGAGAGAGAGGGAGAGAGAGCACAACATGATGATAGATAACTAGAATCTTGTGGGAGGGAAGGCTTGGCGTCAGGTGCAGTATTCTCTGACATTGTTATTGCACAATGATAAGCTGTTATACAGGGCAGAGGGGAATTTGACTGCAGGCGGAATCTAGGCCATGCGTAGAAATCATCTTCAATTTGTAGCCCCCCAGATAGCCCACGGGGGAGAGGAAGTAGTTGCTCCATCCCCCCATTATGGGCCGGCATGTAATTAAAGGAATGGCAGTTGGCCTTTGCAGACTCAGTCCTAAAATCCTCCTTGGATTGTGCAATGTGTGTGTGTGTGTGTGTGTGTGTGTGTGTGTGTGTGTGTGTGTGTGTGTGTGTATGTGTGTGTGTTTGTGTATGTTTAGGGATGTTTCATCCCTTCAAGTCCTTTAATAATGTAAACAGTATGTGGTCTTCTAATGGACTGACAGGAGACAATGTTTCTGATGAGGTTCTATTTAAGGTAAGTTAAGATGTGTAATGAAGTCTGGTTAAAGGTGCAGTGTGTATGATTTTGGTCATTTTTTTGTCACCATAACCAAATGGGAAGGGTAAGGTGATAGAATTTTTTTTACTTTACCAGGAGATGTCACCAAATCCTAGACACTGTACCTTTAAGGTCAGGGTCTGCTGGTTGAGGTTAAATTTGAGATTGCTCGTGGCTCCGTGTATGCAAGCTGCAGAAACTATGTGCATGAGTGAGTATTGTTCTTGTTACGTCTTAAGAACATTTTCTAGCATACAGACAGAATTCACAGAGGCAGTGGACTCATGGACCTCTCACCAAAGCCTCATCCTAATGAGACCAGAAATATTTTTTCTTTCTCCGTCCAGGGTATAGGGACAACATATGAATTGTGATTATCTTAATGGTACAGCTTGTAAGATTCGGTGCCATCTATTGGTGATGTTTCATGTTGTATCCATCACCTCTCCCTTCCCTTCTTAGCATTCAGAAGAACCTGTGGTAGCCCTCAGTTGTCATTAAAGCTCAAAAGATGTTAAGTACATCCACGCTGGGCTACTGTAAAAACATGGCAGCCTCCATAGGGAGACCCACTCCTGATGTAAATATACATTAAAGGGCTCTTTTTAGGGTAATGTAAAAGCAAGTCATACACTGAGGTGATTATCCATTTGTAAAAACGGCCATTGTGTAACTGTTTTGTAACCTACAAAATGAAGTGACAAAAATTGACTGAAAGTCTTTCACACTGCACCTTTAAGGGTTTGGTATGGATAAGGTAAGAGGTAGAGTAAGGATGTCCAAAATGAATGCAAGTCAGGGCAAAGTCCTAATAAAGATAGCTACACAAACCTGTGTGTGTGTGTGTGTGTGTGAGTGTGTGTGTGTGTGTGTGTGTGTGTGTGTGTGTGTGTGTGTGTGTGTGTGTGTGTGTGTGTGTGTGTGTGTGTGTGTGTGTGTGTGGGAGGGAGATTGTGTGAGGGCATGTGTGTGTTGTGGTATGTTTTGCTGTGTGTTTATGCCTTTAGTTAAAAGGATTTCTGTGTGTGCATGTTTGTGTCCAGTCTGCAGGGAGGAATCCATTGTGTGCAGGGACTGTGCACCAGTGCCAGGGTGTATTCAAAAGTTGATTATGTTTTTGGCTGAATATTGCTGACAATTACAAAGTCGTTCTGCTTTGGAGAAAATTCTACTAGGAAGCCTGTGTGTGTTTACTTTCAGTGTGCAGCCTGTCTGCCAGGTTTTCAGAACACTGAAAAGGATTTTTTTTTTCCTGTGGCACTGTAGGCACTGCAAATACAAATGACATATGGCACATGGCAGGTGGGGAAGAAAAACACAAATTAGGAAATCATTCAACCCAATGTACATATCTTTTTATATCATTTTTCATAGACAATAGCATAGAGCATTCCAGCCTTTGTTTATCACCCTGGAGCTTCAAGTCGACAAGATCAGACACAGCAAACACATTGGTTGCAAAACCAAACAGATTCTCAAATCTGAATGAATGAACCACCTCAAAGATAAGGAAAGCTGCTGGCAACAACTTGACAGGCCGGCACTAAGCAGTAAGATGGCCACCTTGTTTTCAGTATGCACTGCAATTGTAGACACAACAAGAGGATGGATGTGTTAAAGGTGCAGTGTGTAATATTTATTTAGTCACTTTAGGCACTAAAAAAATATTACAAAACAATTGCTTACTGATATTTTCATGAATTTTTCATCACCCAAATGTATTGTTTTTCTTCCATTACCCTTGAGCCCATTCATGTATATTTACATGAGGAGTGGGTCCTCGCTACAGGGGCCGCCATGTTTTTACAGTAGCCCAGAGTGGACATACTAAACATCTTTAGAGTTTTAATGGCAACTGAAGTTTACTATAGGTTCTCCTGCATGCTCAGAGGGGTGAGGGGCAGATGATGGATACAGCATGCAATTTCACCAATAAATGTCACCAAATCATACACACTGCACCTTTAATTACTTTTAGTTGTCTTTACCATTGAGGCAAATTGTTTTTTTTTTTTTTTGTGCAGACCAATATCATATATTTTGAGGAACACATTATAAAGACATGATGTGATGTAATAAATTATACCCTCTCCATGTTTCACCTCAAATGGTTTGTAGTTACATATTGCTCTTTTGATGGACCATTGACTTCTTGTGTTAACATTGCATTTGTATTGCCTTGATCTAGTCTTGATGACAACTCAGAACACTTTGTTGCGTCACCCATTCACACACACACACACACACACACACACACACACACACACACACACACACACACACACACACACACACACACACACACACACACACACACACATATTCATGCAGTCCATCTGTGTGCAGGACTGCCTCTATTGCACATCACTCACACACTGCCAGCAGCTATCAGACTGTATCAGGGACATACTTTGGCATGTAGGACGGGGTAGTCTGGGATCAAACCACCCACCTTCTGGTTATTGGATGACTCACTCCAGCATGAAAATAGGGGGTCAGGAATAAACCGCTCAGATGATGGGTGAGTCTTATCCCCTCAGCCATTGCTGCCCTCAGCCAGTCACCGTCTCCGGCCTCATGTGTAACAAAGTGAATATTCATTCCTCAATCAGGTTTGATTACTACCCAAAGTGGAATATAAATGTATTTGAAGATCACTTGACTTTGGGAGGATTTATGTTACTATGATTCAGATTTATGTCTGGAGTTATTCAGTCTAATTTTATAAATTGAGTCACTTAAATCAAATACATAATATCTCGTAGGGGATTGAATAAAATGCAAATATTGCAGTATATCACATTTTATTAGTTATTCTATCTAAGATATGTAGCAATCGGTATATATGAAGATTGTTGGTTTAAATGTGCTTTAGGCTGCCTATTTGTCCCTGTACGCCTAAAACTGTCCACTCTCCCTTGCAGACTGGATTCTCCATAGCCTTGTAGCAAGTCTTAAGCTATTCATACTGTGGTTGACTCTGAGATTGCATTGCATCACACTGAAAAAGGTCAGCTCTCAGTCATCACTGCTCAGAGTGTTTCACATCCTCCATTAATGTCATTTGGTTTAGTCACAGCTTTGCCCTTTGGAGCTCTGGCACACCCAGCTGACTTTGAAAAGCCTCCACCAATAAAGCTCTGCATCATCTGTTACGATCTGCATGGGAAGATTCCATTAGGACCGTGTTCAACATGTACATGGCCAACTTCTGCTCTTGCAAAAGAGGAATGGATTCGACTCTGATTGGCATCATAATGGTCATATTTCCAGAACACCAGAAAATGGAATTAAAATGCTTCATAAAATCAAATCAATGCTGCTCTAGATGCAATTCACTGATCACCGATATCAAAGGAAAACAATGCAGAAAGGTGAAAATAAGAAAACAAAGCACAGTACAAGTTCCCAAAACATATTTATGTGAAATCTACATCATCACAATAAGATATGGTTGGATGATTACAGGACTGATGAAATGAGGGGTCACCACCTCCACCGTGTAAGCTAGAGTGAATTTAGTAATGGCCTCACTTGACCAAAGATTTGTTTCATAGACTTCCTGATTTGATTAAACGTGAACTGACTAAATTTACTTTGTAAGCTGTCAAAAACAGGCAGAATTGCAGCTCATTCTTCAGAGGAGGGTGCACGGGTTCTCACTGATGCGCAGCTGTTATTTTTCGCTGGTGATTTGACAGCAGGCAGAAACAGGTGAGCTCAAATTACAGTCTGTCTCAGATACATGTAATATCCAGGGAAGTGTTTTATTCAGAAGCCTGAAATCTAACACTTCCTGCATTTTAACCTGGGCTAGGTCTTATTGAATCAACAATTTGAAAGAAAGTGACTATGAGACCAGATAAAGAAGAACCATTTACATGTTTGGCTTGGTTGAATAAAGATGTTTTTTTGGCAATCTGAAAAAACTGTTCTCTGTATAATTGTTTGTGTGAATGGAGGAGAAGAGTCTAGTGTCAAGTGGCCATCGTGACTGGTCAAGTGCTGTGTACAGATTGACAATTTGCGGGACTATTTCGGGTCCCACCATCACCAAATTGATGGTGCAGTTGGAACCTGAGATACTACAGGATATCACGGTATGCCAACACAAAAAAGCAAGTTTAATGATAAACAAGAACAAGCAGCAGGTGGCGATACTAGATAGGGAAATATTTCCTTTATACTCAATTAGTTTCATTTTAATTAAAAACCAAAACGTGCATCTTAGGAACTATGTGCCCTTGCGTCGCATACGTTTCATAATGGATAATTAGCATATGAAAGCAAACTGCAGGTTGTGAAATGGTGAGTGTCTGTTAGCATAAAAGGTTATCATTGCCACCTACTGTTGAGTGTGAATGGATGGCATGTCAATGCATTAAAAACGTGCTCTTCAAAGTAAAAGCGTTTCATGCGGTTCATGACCCACTGAAAATGGGCCCCGCGTTCCACTTTTAGGTTGCGACCCACCAGTTGAGAATCACTACTGTAAAACACTTTGAGGGGTCAACAAGTATTGAACAATGCCATACTATTTATCATCAGCCAAACAGGAGTGCCTTTATTCTGTTACATCGGTCATAGTACATTGCATGACAATGTTTTCATAGCTTGTAAAGCAGCCCACTGGTTCTGGGGTCAAACAGGACTCCTCCTTTTATCACCACTTAAGGCATCATGTACCTGCACACTGAAGTTTCAATACCAAATGATCTCATTTGTTAAATTTGATCAGTAATGCTCTGCCATTCAATCAATACTCTACTGGTTTGGCATTTATCTTGCTACGCTCTTCCTACGTTGAACATCGAAACAATATTCAAAGTAACACGTCGGTATCAACCATCACCAAACTAATGGTTTCGATATGACATAGAATTTGAGAAATGATATTGATACTTAGGATAATGGCAAAAATCTGAATTCATACTTCACTTGATCTTTGAATGCAATGAAGATTTTCTCCATTGGAATCCCAGAATGACTTTTTTACAGTTTACAGATATGAAGAAATGATATGGTGTCCTCGTAGAACTGGATGCTTACAGTCAAAGGTGCATTAGAGGCAGGTAATTGTTGTGTACACAATTGCACTTGTAACTGTGCTCTGGCTTATTGCTGACTTTGCTAACCTCTGCAGCTCTCGAAAAAGCCTCAACACAACAACTGATTTGTATTTGTTTAATTATGTCCTCTCCAATAGTCTAATCAAGGCCTGATTTGTAAAGCCCTCTTCGGTAGGCCAAATGGCTTGTGTTAAGAGAACCAGGGAATCATTGTGCAGCAACTCCTAAAGCAAAAGTGTGGGTTAAAGAGGGGGAGGCTTTATCGATCTCTGCCTGTGTGCTCTCCTTTGCTGAGTAGAATCTCATTGGCAGTTCACAGCTGGAAGGCCTGGATGACGAGGAGCTGCCCTTGATCAACAAGTGTTTGATAGCTACTGTTGATGGTTGAAGTGTTGTAAAATCGTCCGTTCCATGTTGAGGGAACGGCTTGTGCTGAGTTGTTTTGGGTGTGTGTGTGTGTGTGTGTGTGTGTGAGTGTGAGAGAGAGAGAATGCTTGTGTCTGTGAAAAGAAGCTTCACTGACGGCAAAGAATATGAGATGTATAATTAACAGTGAGCTTCTTCACTCTTTTGTTAACTGTTTTTTTTTCTTCTTTTTAATTTGTTTTCAAATATCTGGCATGGCTTCTCATATGAATTTGCCTGTTGCCTGAAGACCATTTTAAAACAACATATGTTTTGGTGTTTCCCTTGAGGTTCTGTCTTGATTATTGAGCAGACACATGGGCTTGAAGTGAGCCCATACACAAATCTAATTACAGAATTTAAGGTAGATAGATAGATAGATAGATAGATACTTTAATAATCCATTTGGGCATCTCATAACTCACAGTCAACTGACAGAAACAATTACATACTACAAAGGAAAAGTAAAAAAAAAAGACAATGCAAACAACTTCTGGTCCAATGAAAACAAAAAATATTTGTTAAACCAATGGATGGAAAACAAGAGAAACAACTTAAGACTCTAACTTTGAAATAGGTACCAGAGATCTGTCAACAATGTCCTGTCCCTTTTGAAACAACCTGTGGTGCATTGAAAAATAATACCTGTCGGTGACAACTCCATGCTAAAGAAACGATGCACAGTTCATGCAGCACGGTGAAAGAACCTTATCTGTAAATGTTACTCATGCATGTGATGTGGCCCAGCAAAGAAAACTGAAGTGGCTTGATCCACTAGACTGACTCCTGTTCACGATACCTTTAGACATGTCGAGGTATGAGCAGAGAACATGGGGTGGTTTCTGAATTGCTGCTTCAACCCTCTAGAACTCTCTCCCTCCTCATCAATCCGTGACTGTGAGGACTTTCAAATTGTACCTTCGTTAAATTGGATTTAATTGTCATTATTGTTGTCGGCTACATGTTTTTTAAGTTGCTCGTTTTAATGTTTGCACTGATTTGTTGCTTTGTTTCACTGCTCTGTCTCAGGCTGTGTTTGATATTTGATATTTGTTTGACCTTTATTTTTCTAAAGCTTATTTGACTATGGTGAAAAGTGCTCTCTTAGTAAAAACCTATTATTATTATTATCATTAATAATGATAATATTTCGTATTATTGTTGTTGTTATTATTATTATTACTATCATCATGTACTGCGTATTTACACTAAAGAAAATGTCTACCAGAACAATAATTGTCAGCAGGTAGCACATACATGTGAAGAGCTGAGTAGCGTACATCTTGTAACCTTTGT